>PVHX01023984.1:0-24784 GCA_004024805.1 Geosciurus inauris
GAGCCACATCCCCAGCCCTATTTTGTGTTTTATGTAGAGACAAGGTCTCACTGAGTTGCTTAGCACCTCGCCATTGCTGAGGCTGGCTTTGAACTCGCGATTCTCCTGTCTCAGCCTCCCTAAGTACTGGGATTACAGGCTTGAGCCACCGCGCCCGGCCCAGGGAAAGTTTTGCAACACAGATGCTCGAGATGCTTGGTCATTGACTTCTTTCCTTATTGTACAAAGAGCTGTGTCATCATCATTAAGAGAAAGGTAAACAATTGTATTGAAAAGTGGGCAGAGACTATCAACAGCCAGTTCGTACCTCCCAAGCATGGGATAGAGTTCTCAATTATACTCATGATTAAAGAAATGCAAAATCATATGTATACTTTATTTTATTTATCAAGTAAAAATTAATTTAATGTAAAAAAGGAATGGAAATACCAGTGCAGTATTACTGGCTGCTTACATTAAAAAGGCAACAAATAAAGCTGGAGTAAACGCGGTGTTGGTGAGGTTTACCAAATGGGCTCCCCGAATAACTGATAAGAGGATGAATTTGTGTAACAATTAGGGTGAGCAATGAGGCAATTCCTGTCAAAATGTAAAAAGCAACTTTTCTAGGCAATTTACCCTATGGATAAGTGTTTTTTTCAGTATGTATGAATGTTAACTGCAAGATTATTTTGCAAGGCTGAAAAATGGTGGTGAGGGGAGGAGGACTCTTGAGTCCATAAATAGGAGAGAGACTAGATAACTATTTTGTGGCTATTAAATAGAATGAAGTGGCATGAGAAAGTTCTGCAAGTCATATCATTAAATTTGTAAATTTGAAGGATTTGCTTTATCTCTGGATATTGAAAAATAGGTTAAGGTGATAGAGTCTGATGTAAATGGAGTTCATTTTGGAGTTCAAGGGGCCCTCTATCCTGAGTCAGTGCTGAATACCCGTCAGCTCATGGCTCAGGGGTCACTGGTTGGGAGGTGGGTTCTGCTGGACTGTGAGAAGTCCACTGGTTTCAGTTCACATGATTTAAAGTGTGCAGTATTAAAGGGTCAGCCTCTTGTACAACACCAGCTGAAGGGTTTCAATTTGACTTAAAGGGCTTCTAAACCTGAAGGATGAAGCCAACCACACACCCCCAGGTGAGTTTCATTGTCAAAACCATTGAAACTGGCTTGGATCCACACCCGCTCTCTCCTTTTAGACATCACAAGAGGGAGGAGTGCAATCCTGCAACTTTGTGCCTTGATTTTAGTGGTAGAACTTCATCCTGCCTTCCCTCCCAAAGAGTCATGGTGAAAGGAAGCCTCCCAACCTAGCCTTCCAGAACTGGAAGCTAGTTGTTGGGATGCTCCAACACTGCCATAGAGTATGGGGAGCACTTCACTCATTCAGGACTGAATTACTCCTTTGAAGAAGTCAAGTTTCCAGGAGCACATTATTTAATTCTGTTCTGGCCCCTGTCAGTTTCCAAAGAAAGTGCTCCTCTTCCTTCCAGAAAGGTGATGAGCTTTTCCCCAAGATCCAGTGAAGGATTAGCCAAAAAGTGTGTGGAGTGAGTCACTTCTGTATGGAAAATAGATTAATTTTGTTTTATATTGACCCATGGAAAACGCAAGGTTTTGTTTTTTGATATAAAAGTTTGCTTTTCTCAGAAAGTTTGCAAACTATTAGTATGTCATGATGATTAATGAACACAAATCTTAAATAGGGTTTAATTGTAAAGCCTGTGAGTTTTAAAAAGATTTGCAACTGGGGATTTGTTTGATTTATATCTTTCTTGTTCACTTCCCTCCCTCTTTCTGCCATTGCCTGCTTGCCTTTCCACCTCCTGCTGACCCACCCTCATTGCCTTTGCCCTTGACTGACTCTTGTCTGAGGGTACATATCCACTCCATGTCAAAGACTTGTACCATTCCCGCCATCATCCTTCCCAAGAGAACCTGATTTTGTTCAGGTAATAATGTGTCACTCACAATTGGCTGAAACAGAAAAAAACAACAAGCTGGGAAGAGCAACCCTGAGGAGGAATGTTGGCTCTGAAGGGTACTCACATTAGGCAATGAAGATACTAGGAGGTCCATGAAGGGTGTGTTGTTCAGAGAAGGGGAAGGAATTTGGTACCATAGGAGGGAGAGCTGGGAAGGTGGGATGTGGCCAGATGGTGATGGATTTTGCAGAAAATGCTCAGGAGCTATGATTTTGTCCTTTGAATAAAAGGGAATATGTGTGTGTGTGTGTGTGTGTGTGTGTGTGTGTGTCTGTGTGTGTGTAAGAACCCACAGGCTCATAATACTCACACTCCTTCAGTATAGTAAAGAATCTGACCTGTGTTGTCTCCAGTTGTGGGTGGCAGCCTCTAAAGACTTGGAACTTCTAGAGTGACTAATCAGGTGGTTTATGGTGGAAGCCCTAGCTGGCTTCAGGAGGACAGATGACCATGCTGGAAAGACTAGCCATGTCAGTAGAGGTTGGGGCTTTGAGGTTGAGTTCTGTAGAGGGGGTGGAGCTGGAGACTGAATTCAACCACATGGCCAGTAGCTCAATTGTGACTAGTAATGAACCCCCAAGGAAAGCTCTGGAAAGCTTGATGGAACTGTTTGGTTGGTGAACACACCATGGTAGCGCCTGCTTATGTATCTTGAGCACACAGAAGAGCTGTCTTTGCAACCCCTCCAGACTGTGCCCCAGTGTCCCTTCATTGGACTAATCTTGATTTCTGTTCTTTATAATAAAATTGTCATCATATGTGCAGTGCTTCCTTGAGTTCTGTGAGTTACTCTAACAAATTATCAAACTTGAGGGGGGACGGTCACAGGAATTCCCCAAAGTTGCAACCTCTAGATCAGAAGTACAGGTGGTCTGGGGACCCTGGAGCTTGCAGCTAGCATATGAAGTGAGGTCTCTCCCCCTTCTCCCTTTTTGTTTTGTTTGTAGGGACAGGGCCTTTCATCTTTGATGTTTGGTTCCAACTTAGGGAATTGGTGTCATAAGTCACTGTCCTGTGCATGGCAGGTGCTTCAAAGTCAAGACCAGAGCTATGGAGGCTGAGATGATGGAGTCATCAATCCTAGGGAATGAAAAGAGATTCTCTTCACCTCAAGTCCATAGACTGACTGCTGTTTAATTAAAATACTTACCTTTGTTCACAAGGGATCT
The DNA here is from genome assembly GCA_004024805.1 of Geosciurus inauris. NCBI lineage: Eukaryota > Metazoa > Chordata > Mammalia > Rodentia > Sciuridae > Geosciurus > Geosciurus inauris. The sequence goes on from PVHX01023984.1 coordinate 3,149, forward strand.
GAGGGTTGGAAGTGAAGAGAGCCGAAAAAATGGATGAAAATAAAAATCATCCTGAATGGAACCACCATTTGACCCAGCTATCTGACTCTTCAGCATATACCCAAAGGACTTAAAATCAGCACACTCAGTGACACAGCCACATCAATGTTTAAAGCAGCTTAATTCACAATAACTAAGCTATGGAGCTGAAGTAGGTGCCCTTCAACAGATGAATGGATAAAGAAAATGTGGTACAAATATATGTGATGGAATATTACTCAGCCATAAAGAAGAATGAAATTATGGCATTTGCAGGTAAATGGATGGAACTGGAGACTATCATGCTAAGTGAAATCAGCCAATCCCCCCACAACCAAAGGCTGAATGTTCTCTCTGATATGTGGATGCTAACGCACAATGGGTGGGGAGGATAATAGAAGTTCATTGGATTAGACAAAGGGAAATGAAGGGAAGGGAGGGGAGATGGGAATAGGAAGGACAGTAGTAAGAATGAATCAGACATAACTTTTCTGTGTTTATATATGAATACATGATCAGTGTAATTCCACATCATGCACAACCACAGGAATGGGAAGTTATACTCCATGTATGTATAATATGTCAAAATATATTCTATTGTCATGCATAACTAAAAAGAACAAATAAAAAAATTTTAAAAATCATCCTGAGGATGGTGTCTGAAGGCAATTCATTGTTATTACTATGAGGCCTCATCCCAGGATGTGTTATCCAGCCAACATGCAAGCATTCCTCTTCTAGCCCAAATACATTTTTTTCAGAGTACATAATGACATAGGCAAATAGAATAATAACAATCAACTATTGAACAACACTAATAAGAAAGGTGCCAAGTAAGTTTGTTTTTAAACTCTTGATCTTCATAGTAATCCTCCTGGAAGATATTATTCTCATTTTACAAGTGATGCAATGGTAGAAGTATAGGTCTTAGCTGTGGACCTGACTCTATCAGCAGGGCCAAGCACACTGCTCCCTTGTACCTGAGACCAAGCAGAGACCCGTCAGGCTTTAGCACTCTGCAGGGGAAGTTACACCCCATTTGTGGGGCTTGGCAAGGTGAGTCACAGAGGGTGTGAGAGCTGGTGCACTCCTCCCCCCACCCCTGCCTTTCCACCCTCCCTCTCATCTTTCCCTGAGTTTTACTTCCCTGTGCTGGCTACATTTGCTAGGGTAGGCGTGTGGGCCCAGTGCATTCAGCATCATGAGGCTCAAGCTGGAGGGCTCAGGAAGGAACACAGGAAACATGAGAAAAGAATGGTCTGCTTGACTCCCAGGGTGCTGTGAAGTCCAGGAAGTTGGGAAAAGAGAGTGATCATGTTTGCATGACCAGAATATCATTTCCCTGGGAAAGGAAGTGGGAGTGTTAGGGTGCTACCCAGCAGCAGTGAGAGGAAAAGCATATGAGGTGAGCAGATGAAATGGGATTCGGGGTTGGATTTTTTTTCTCAAGTGAAAACTGAAGCAATGACACAGACAATGGAAGTGAGAAGCCCAAGAGTAAGTGGGCAGGATAAATTTATTATATAGTATTCCCCCCTTGTCCATGGGGGATATGTCCCAAGGACTCCAAGGGACGCCTAAAATCACAGATAGTGCTGAACCCTACATATACTATGTTTTCTCCCATATGCACATATATACCTGTGATAAAGTTTAGTTTATAAATTAAACACAGTAAGAGATTAACAATAACTAACAATAAAATAGAATAAGTATAATATACTGTAATAAAAGTCATTTAAAATTTATAAATTGTTTATTTCTAGACTTTTCCATTTAATATTTTTGGATCATGGTTGACCTCAGGTAACTGAAACCTTGGAAAGGAAAACTGTAGAAAAGGGATAAGGATTTTGTTTTTGTTTGTTGGGCACTGGGGATTGAACTAAGGGTTGCTTTACCTGTAATCACCAGCTTTTATTATTTTTTATTTTGAGAGAGGCCTCTCTAAGTTGCTAGGGCTGGCCTTGAACTTGGGATCCTCCTGCCTCAGTCTCCAGAGTCACTGGATTTACAGGCCTGTACCACCATGCCCAGCTAAAACTGTGGATAAGGGAGATTACTGTATATGATTTGCACCTGGACTTGCCACTCACTCTGATCTGTCCTGCTTCCTTCTACTTCACCTTTTGCTTGGTTTCCTAATCTCTAAAATACAGATAGTAATACTTGCCTCACAGCATAGATGTGAAAACTGGCAATAAGAGCAGTTAAAAAACGTGTACAATGTGGTGCTGGGATTATGGCGCAGTGGTAGCATGCTCGCCTAGCACGCATAAGGCACTGGGTTCGATCCTCAGCACCACATAAAAATAAAATAAAGATATTCTGTCACCTACAACTAAAAAAATAAACATTAAAAAAAAAGTGTACAATGTTTCACACCAAACAGGCATTTATATGGTAATGGTTATTGTTATATTTAATATTATTCCATGTGTAATCGAAAGAAATGTGTGTAAGGAGTTCTTAGAAGCCACAGCATTCAAGTCCTTTTATTACTATAAAACAGTGTTTTCCTCATCCAGACCTGAGGTTGTGATTTGGACACCAAATTTGGACACTTTCCCAGGGAGTCAGCACCATTCAGCCACTCAAAGTTCCAACAGGTGGTCAATAGACCTAAGAGATGGAAATCGGTACCTGGGATATTACATGTTACATTACGTAGAGAACAAGTCCTTTTCAGTCCCTGAGACAATGTTATGATGGGAGGACGATAGTGACAAGTCCTGGCTAGCAGATGGCCACTCTGCCACCTCCTGGGGACGTAAGGCAGGCATGGGCCTCTGGCCTTCACAGGCAAAGGTTGAATCAGGCTAGTGAAATGACTCAGCCCTCTCTCCCTGAGCCTATTTTTGTGAAAGGCCCTGTCAAGATGTTCAGATGCAGGACAAAGACGAGGGGTATGAGTGATTTCTGGAAATAACTCTATTTTGCTCTGCTAGCCCTCCACAGAGTCAACAATTTTAGAGAAGCCTGATTTACAGATACTAAAGCCTGTCATACTTCCCTCATTTCAGGCCCTGCTGATCTACAAGAGCATGCCTTCAACTAACCCTGCACCACGGAGGAGGCCATCTCCTGCAGCAGAGTGAGCCATGGTCTACCCTCTTCCTTAGCAAAATGAGAATCAACACAAAACTTTATCTGCTCAGATTCCAGGTTGATCTGTCCTATGGGCCTTTCCTCTGTTGGCTCAGTCCAGTGTCTGCACTGCCAGAATGGTGGGGCCCACTGTTCTTACCTTGTGATGCCTGCCAGGTTGATATTTGGTCACATTTCAACAACTCTCTGCCATCACACTGTATAGATTGTGGGTGAACAGTTCAGGCATTAAGGGCGAGGGTGCAGAGGGATGAGTGGGACACCACTGACATTTGCTGAACACCCATTGTTTTCATGGGTCAATTTTAATAAATGTGGGGTCAATTCCCTAACCCTAGTTTGATGTATGAGAAAGCTGAGGCCCAAAGCAACTGTATTGCAATCATTCAGAGAAACTTCCAAAGTAAGAATGAAATCTGTGTTCGCTTGATGCCAAAGAGAGACAGTGGCTTTCACACTGTGAAAAACATGCAACTTTATATCTGCTTTCCAAGTGCCCCCACCTGCTGGGCATTCTAAGGGCATCCATCAAATGCCCACTTGTTGTGCTATGCTGAGAAGAGTGTTCCAATCCTGGATCTAGCACTGTGCACCCTCTCTGGGCCTCTCCTCCCTTTTCTGAAAATCAGGTTATGAACTCATGTACCACACAGGGTTGAAGTGAAAATTTAATGAGCATATGTTATCTACAGTGTCTAATTCAGGGCCTGACACACAGTTGGCTCCTACATTAGGTGATATGATGGTTGCACACAGAGGAAAGCACCTTGGTTTCCCAAAGAGGTGTAGCAGTCAGGGTCTGACTTCCAGAAATTTCCCTTCTCCCTTAGTATCCAGACTAAGCTATGCCTTAGGAGGGATTCACAAATCTCTAGAATCGGGTGGTTAAGCTGTCATTCTCCCACATTGCAAGTGTTAAGTGTTTCTTAACAGGAAGTGGGTGCCTGAACTAGGAACATGGCCTCTAGGCTCTTTCCCTAGGGACAGAAAGAACACCCCCAGAAATTGCTAAGAATGACATTTTTTTTCTTGCTAATAACTCAACAACCAAGCTTCGAACATGCTTGAGTATTAAAGCAATGCTTTGTCTCCTTCCACAAGATGCTCAGACTTTTAGCAAACTCCAGACACTGGAAAACAGGTTTGGTCTCGGGTTTGACTCTTGAGGCTTTAGTGTCTTCTAGGTAGCAGGTCTGCCAGGTGTCACAACAAGATAAGACAGGAGATACAGAACTTCCTAAGGAGTGAAAGACCTACTTCCAGAAGCTTCCTGAAGACCTCATCTCATGTTTCAGTGGCTAGGATAGTCACACGCATGTTTCAAAACCATCATTGGCAAGAAAGTTGGGATGACTGTGATTATTTTAGCACAGTGGTTCTTAAATCAAGCTGTCCATTAGAATCAAGTCAAGATTATTAAAAAGAGTGAGTGACCTGGGTTCCACCTCTAGAGATTCAGTTTCAATTGGTCTGCAATAGAACATGAGCATTAGAATTCATAACACCCCACAGATGGATTCAATGGCCAAGAAGAAATTCAGGAACGAATAGATGTTGGTGAGGCACCACCCTGCTTAAGACCCACACAAGGAAATCAACTCACATCCTTGTTTTGCAAGATGTTTTGCTGAATTATTGTGTAAAGTCACAGCTTTACCTTCAGTCTGGAATTGATGAGTAGGTTCTATGTCAAAATGACTGGCAAGGGCTGAACAAGTCCTCTGTCACCCTGGCCCGTGCTGCCCCATGGGGGGCTAGGGTCCTCCTACCCCTTCCTAGAGTAAATTTTTTCTTTTCATTTTGCCAATGCGCGATCCAGAGTAAAACTACTGCCAAGAAATTCCAAGGCAAGATATGGGCACCACTGTGCCCAAGACAAGTGACTCAGCTCCTTTCTCTGGTAGACACGCCTGCTGGCTTCCAGGTTAGTGGGGAGCAAGATTGGGGATGTGTGGTTGGACTGAAGCAGTCAGGCTCCTGTTGTCATGGCTGCCTCAGATTTGGCTGTAACAGGTCTTATCTGTTCTTTAGTATTTTTAAGGTGAGTAAAAGATACATTTCCTTCTTAGGAAACCAATTTTTCAATTGGTTTAAATATTTCTGAAGGAGTTAGGAGGGGCATCAAAGTAGCTGAGAGTGTTTTTTTCTTTCCAATTGGTGATTCCCATTTCCTATACCTAAACATTCCAAGAAACATTCTAGGTAGCAGTGGTGAGTGTGGTTATAATTATCATTAAAATCAAGATCACATGGGCTATGTACCCACTGTCCTCAGGTGGCTATGCTAGGTACTAAGGCAGGTCTGGTCCTCCTGGGGAAACTTGAACATTAGTTGTGGAGACAGGACATGGTGAAAAACAACATAATGCGTTAAAAGAACAAGTAAGCCCAACACAAGTCACGTGTTCACACTTTCTTCAAAATTACAGGAGAGTAGACACCTGCCAAATCTAACAAAGGGTTTATGTTTGAAGTGGAAAAATAAATCTTTCTGGAAATTGGATGTCTTGTTTTGTTGTGGAAAGACTACACAAAACAGAGGGGTGAACCCCCAATTCCTCTTCCGAGAATCATCAGAAACCTTTTCTTGTGGTTGTTGCAAAACCCAATCACCTCTATTATGACACTTTAAGTTAAGAATTAAGCTGTAAGTATGAATACCATATGCAACTTCATTCCAGTGTACTTTCTACTAAAACACTTTGATGAAGTCTTTCACAAAAAATAAATTATACCATAGAATTTATTAAAAAATATGCAAGATGAAAATAATTTATTTTCACTTTATTTTTATTGGTGACTTATAAATACACATAATAGTGCGATCAACTGTGCTATATTTGTACATGCAGGAGCTAAGGCTGTCAGGCAGCAGAATCTGACTGTGGGATATGAGGGGATGGGAGGGAAGGGACTTCATTTTTTTTTTTTTTTTGGTACTAGAGATTGAACTCAGGGGCACTAGATCATTGAGCCACATCCCCAGCCCTATTTTGTGTTTTATGTAGAGACAGGGTCTCACTGAGTTGCTTAGTGCCTCGCCATTGCTGAGGCTGGTTTTGAACTCGTGAATCTCCTGTCTCAGCCTCCTTAAGTGCTGGGGGGAAGTAACTTCTTATGTAAGACTTTCTTGGAATTTTTACTTTCTGGGCTTACATAGCTTACATATCCTTACATAGGATGTGGAAAATCAAATATATGACTTGAGACAGATACATTATAAAAGATAAGAAATTATATAATAGGTGTATCATTATGACATTTTCCAAAAGAAAAACAGAAAAATAATGTTGACTATTCACCTACACAAGAAGAATCTCACAAACACACATTCACCTCCTACAGTCGAGGTCCATTTGAATTATTGAGATGGATAAAACTGCCTAAGTCTACTCTCAACAGATCCGTTAGAATTAAAAACTCTTAAGACTATTTACTTACTTAAAGATGGAATGTTTTCTTGCTGGCCATTGTAAAATACTCTTGACAGCAGTGTGTGCCTTAATAGATGACAACTATTTGTCTTTACAGCTCACTGCACTGGTTTTTCTTTTGATGAAAATGTCGGGACAAATGAAAATAATTATTAAGAAGAAAAAGTAAAATCTTTACATTTGTCAGTGTACATGTGCCCTTCGTTCATTTTTTTCTTGTTATTGTTAGTCATCTTACACACATAGAACCACAAATTCTTCACTTCCTTTGGTAGTATAGCTCTTTCAGCTCTGGGAATTACAAATACTTTACAATTTTACCAGTTTCAGAAAAAAATAAGTTTCTATTCTTACCAGAAAGTGTATTTTCTCCCCAGGTGCCGCCCTTTATATTTAAATAACTAAAATTGAGGTCTTTGATCCAGCAGTCATCATTGAAGCTATCTGTTGACTGTTCTATTCTCAATGCCTTTAAATCCTAAAAGAACGTCCCAATCCTTAAAGGCAGCATATTATTTATTCCCAATTGAGTAAGGCTAATTCTTTAAGGAAGTCCAAAGATAGGGGTGTTCCAGGGATCCCTGTTAGAGGAGGTGGCAAGTTAGTTCTTTATGTGTGACAATTTTGTTAGTATTTTTTTTAAGTTGATAGTCTCTTTCCATTAATAAATGACCCTTGTGGCACCATTTTCAAATTCAGCCATTGGTCCTATTTGTTCTTTCTCTTCTTTTGGTATCACACTACCTCTCCTTACTACTCAGCTGTAGTTTCACATAATAAGCTAAGTGGAGCGTGTGGGGGTATTTACAGGAAACTAGGGGCATTACTAGTATCTTTGAAGTTCCAAATGGCACCTGGGAAGGCAGAGCAAATATATGCATAGCACTCATGGGGAAAATACATCCATATGGCTCTCTGCTTTGTGTCAAGTTCAAAACCAAAGGCTTCTAAGTAAGTTATGTGTTTTTTGTGGGTGTCAACAGAATTGACTTGATTTCTTCTGGTTCCCAGACTTCTCCCAAAGCCAGTCTAATATTAATATTTTATGCAGTTGCCTGAGGAGCCCAAAGGATAAGAAGGACACAGCCCTATTTGAGGTTATAGAATCTGTAGGCTGAGACATGAGAAAGAAGTTCCATGCCTGCAGAGCAATGAAATGAGACAATGGGGGATCAGGAAGCTGAGGACTTGCATTAACATAAAGAGAGACTTGGCTGATTCAAGTACACCAGGCTAAAGAAGTGGGATGCTAAATTTCTTCAGTAACTGAAACTAGACTGTGAATGTTCAGTTTTCTCTCATTTCTCACATTTTTCTCTGAATTAAATTACATCTTAAAACTTATGTTTTATGCTGAATGTGATAATAGAACTGGTACTTATGTAGAAGAAGTACTTATGTACTTGTGGTTAGGAAGTTCAAGCAAAAGTTTTCATAGGGGATATTATTTGACCTGTGTAACTTTCAAATAGTTTGTAAGACAGAGACAGAAGGGAGTCAGAGTGAGTGAGCAGGCACAAATGTGGCAAATATTCACAACTGATCAATCTAGACTAAAAGATTAACAGGTGTTCCTTATACTATTTTACTCTGTGTGTAGACTTGAAATTATTTTGAAAAATTATGGAAAATATTTAAGAATAAATGTAGCAAAATATTGAACTAATATGAATAAATGTACAAATAATATTTTAGAAAATATAGAATTCAGGGCTAGGATGTAACTTATGGTAGAGGACTTTCCTAGCAGGTACCAGGCCCTATGTTTGATCTATCTAGGAAAAAGTTAAAAATATAAAATGCAATATGAATGCATACAATTATATGTGATTATAGAAGTGAGCAGGTGTGAAAGAATTTTTCTGGTGTTTATATTAAAAAGGTCTCTCTGTGTAAATAAGTATAAGTATCTATCAATTTAAAATATCTCACTTTTTTTAATTGAGGTTATAGTATAAAAAGTAAAGTAATGTAGGCCATTGATTCATTCTTCCATTCCTCACTCACCCAGTTACCACTGACTCATCACTCTGGGGCCTGCGCCCACTCCCCATCTTGTTCCAGACATGGTTAAAAGTGATTGACAGAAGAGAAGTGAAAGCAGAGAGGAGGAGCATAAAAAAGGAACAACGCTTGCTTCTTCTCAAGGATGTTGGTTGTCATTCCCACTACTCAGGAAAGGATGGACCCAGAAGTTGAGGAGGAGGCATGGAGAGGGTTATGGCTTTAGATGAAACCATATTTGCATGGCTGCTCTGGGACCCATGAAAGAGCCTCCTCATTTCCAGTGTAGCTATAATATACTATTCTCCAGTGAGATGGAGCAGGAGCGTGGATTACTGCCAAGAAACATTGGCCCCATTTGGCCATGAACAGGCGGTGTGACCTTACTCACATTCCTTCACATCTCTGGGCCTCAGTTTCTTTTCCTGATCAACAAAGAGGGTTGGACTAACTATAAATCTTCAGGGTTGCTTCCATGGCAGATATTCAATCATATGCTGCCCTGGTAAGCAAAAGAGGCCTGTTTCCTCCAGCCTCATCCTTTCTTTCGAGTTAAATACAGAAGAATATAACTGGATGTTGCAGTGAGGAACTCAAGCTCCTTAAATGTGCAAAGTGTCACATCTAAGTTCAGTCTGGGAAGTCAGCAGACCCATACCAAATTGTGGGCCTACCAGCTGACGGAAAGCCATATCCTCTCCCCACCTTTACATGATCTGGAGCAGTGAGATGCTGCAACTCCAGCATGCTTTCTGGTATTAACAGGCATTTCCCTTTTAGGAGATCAGATTCCCCTACTACAAAACAGAGGACACACTCACTGTGTATGATGGGATTTAGAAATCTCACTGCAGTGTCATTTGGCCCCAGTTATTCTGCTTTCTTTAACATATTCAAACATCAGACCAGCAGGATCCTTTAGTCCCTGTTTCTCCTCTTTGTCCAAAGTATGGATGCCCAGGGAATAGACAGGGGGACAGATTTTGGATTGTCAGATCTTTGCTCATTTCCTCTTTTTCAGAAGGGAAAATAAAAGAGCAGGAGTTGAGGTGTATCTTCAGCTGCAAAGATGAAGCAGGAAGTCCATCAGTAAAGAGTTTGGGGTCTTCTTTGGTTTTAATATTTTTTCCTTCATGTCATGGGATGATTCTTCCTTCCACTTACCTACATCTATCAGTTCATGTCTTCTTCACAGGCCAGGATTACACTGTGAGTTTCCAAGAACTTTGAGTCAACTTGGACTCAAGCACAGAGAATGGGCTTTGGAGTCAGACAAGTCTGGATTTGAGGCTTCCTTCCAGCCTTACCTTGGGCAACAATATGGCTGCTATGAAATTTCTTGGCTTGCTTTGGACTCTAAGCAACATGGATGGCAGCCCATATCCCCTGGAGGTCTGCTTCCAGTCCATAGGGACATGAATGCAGGTGGTTTTGACAAGTGATTTAGAGCATTGCTTGTAGTAGTTGGTATCCCCATTAACAGCCCATGGGAGTTCAGGGACTGTGAAGGGGTTTTCCTATAACCAAAGAGATGATGTTATGTGATGGGTTTTCTATGGGATTAGAAAGGCTTCTCCTCCTTTTGGTCATTTCCCTTCTGACCTCTCTCGTTACAGCCAAAGATGAAATCTTCATGCCTAGCACTTTGCATAGGATTATAGTAGTCTCAAAAACTGTATGGAATTAGTATTCCAAATAAAATTAGTATTTTATTTTGGCCTCATGGATGAGTGAACTGGCTAGTGGGAGACAGAACCTGAACTTGAACTTGAGCCTGCAGGCTTGGTTTCTTTAGGACATCACAAGCATATGCAGCATATAACTCCTTATTGTCTGGCTCTAGCCAGGCCAGTCCTGAAGTTGTCATATTCTGAAAACCCTCCATCATCATCTATTCTGTCTCTCAGGTGTCTGTTCTCATGCTGCCCCCTAGCTGTATGGGGGTTCTTGCTGCAGGGCCTCTAAGACATCCCTTTCCTCTTCCATGATTGCCTGGAAAGACTTTTTCCTTCTCAAATTTAACTAAATCCAATATTTACTGAGCTGTTTCTGGGTGCTGGGCACTCTTCTAGCTTCTGAAATAAAGATAAGTTCAAGACAATCCCTGGTCAGGAAGCTTGCTGCTTAGCCAAGGAGAAGACTCTTAAAACAAGTAGAAAATATGGAGAATTTCTTAAAAACTTTAAGGTGCAAAGGGCAGAAAGAGATTATTATAGGAAGTGTGTATGAGATGCTTTGTAGGATGGAAAGTGCTATTAAAGAGATACTAATAAATGCCTTTGTTGATGGCTGTGTACTAAGCACTTGACATTTGTGAATTCTAATCATCCTATCTTTCAAAAGAGGTTCCTGTTTTTGGTAGTTGAGAAAATCAAATTGTCATGCCCATATAACTATCACTGGGCAGAGCTGAAATTAAAATGCATGCCTCTCTGGCTTCCAGGGCAGCAGCCTGATATCCATTATTTCATTTTATCCATTATTGCATTTTAATCTCATTTTAGAGCAGATTTCTATGTAAGATCCAGCTGCTAAGTGGAAGGTTTGCACTCAGGCTTCAATTTTCTGTCCCTAAATCTCCTCTTCATTCCTGGCACAGAGCCAAGTGTAAGTGTGCCTTGGGCAGGCCCTGAGGAATGAAAATTAAGAATTGTGAATGCGGAAAGAAGGAAAGGAACATTTCAAAGAACAGAGCTTTGCAAGTGATGATAAGGCAGGAGGATTCAGGGCTTGTCTGGAAGAGCACCAGGACCAAGAGTTGGAGAAGATAGTGGGGATTAGATGAGAGCCATCATGTGGGCTGGCTGCAGGCCAGGTTGAGAGATGGGAAACTTTTACATATTCATAAGAAGGATGAGATTAGAGTGGTAGGGATGTGGAGAAGAAATGAACAGAAGTGCAGAGAGACTGGGATACCAGACTGCAGGCTCTCAGCACAGGCCACTAGCTGAGCCCCAGTGCTGATGATGGGAAGAATGGAGAATGATGTTGGTATGAGCATTTGAATGAGAATAAACCCAGGGGAGTGGAAAAGCAGAGGCAGGACACTTCAAGGAACATTCCAAAGGTAGAATCTATAGGACTGAATAATGGGTTGGTTGTGGAAAGAGAAGTTGATGGGGAAATCTAGGATGATTGACTTTTCTAGCCTGGGTGATTGAGAACATTGAAACAACTCTGATTAAAATAGAGAATGCTGAAGAGGACCTGATTAGCATAAAATAAAACAAGCTTGGTTTTGAGGCTATCCAGAGGGATAGCTGGGTGAAAATATTGTAAAACCATATGAATAGTGAGTTTTGAGCTCAGGAAAGAGAATTTTGAAGTCACTACAAAAGGTGATGGTTGAAGGAGGGAGAATGGAGACAACCACCCTAGGGCAGTGATTATCAAATGGTAATGTGCTTAAGAATCCCCCACCAGTGGGCTAGGGTGTGGCTCGGTGGTGGAGCACTTGCCTCACACATGTGAGGCACTGGGTTCAATCCTCAGCACCATATAAAAATAAATAAACAAAATAAAGATTTGTGTCCAACTATAATTATTTTTAAAAAAATAATCATCCACCAGCACAGTTAGCTAGCATGTAGTGTAATTTCCTTCCTTAGTAGAACACATTTGTATAGAATCTTAATTCTATGTTGAACTAAAGAATGACATAAGAATTTTAAGAAACTTGATGGTGTTTCAATTGTTTCTTGTTTTAAATGAACAGCCATTTGCTACATTTCAAATGAGATCAGATAGGCATTTACTCTGTTAACTTTAATATTGATCCTAACCCTAAATTATGTGTGAGATCTGCTCCGTCTCTAAGAACAATAGTTAAGAATGTGGACTTTGGAACCACAGATCTTGCATTTATACTTTCGCTGCTACCTGTAAAATGTGATGTTAGGCATTTTAGTCAAGTGTGGCAGGCTAGTCTCCTCTGTAACAACAGGATAATGTACCTCACAGGGCTTTGGTGATAACTTTGGTGATAACTTGACACTTAAAAGGTACTTGACACCTAGGAAATGTGTAATAACTGTTGATTGTGAATTTTATCATTGGTTAGCCCTTAGTAGAGGGGAACTCATTGTATAGAGAAGCTGCAGTAAGTGGTATTGGTTAGTCAGAAAGTCATAAGTGGTTCTTTGAGTCAGTGTGGGAGCCACATGCCAGCCTGTGCTACAGCAGAAGCTCACAGTGAGAACTGGCCTGAAACCCAACCAGGCTGCCACAGGTTGGCAAGCAAAGGCCCCTTCTACCCTTCTGGCCACATGGGGAAGTTTCCAGTTTAGGAAATTGCAATGATCCCATGAGATAATTCCTTTTCTATTGCAGTTGGCCTCTGAACTGGGGAATGGATCATCACTGGTAAGGTTTGGATAAGTGTCCCCCAAAGGCCCATATTTTAAAAGTTTTGTTGTCAGCTCATTATACTATTGGGAAATGGTGGAACCTTTAGAAGGTGGGGCCTAATGGGTGAAATATAGGTCCCTGGGAACATGCCCCCGAAGGGGATATTAGGACCCTGGCTCCTTTCTGTCTCTCTCTTTGATTCCGGGCTGCCGTAAGGTAAACAGCCTTCCTCTACCATACATTCCTGCTATGATATACTGTGCCACCACAGGCCCAGAGTGATGGGCCCAAGTGGTCATTGATTGAAACCTTTAAAATCATAATCCAAAATAAAATAATTCCCTTTTCCAGTTGATTATCTTAGATATTTTGTTGGAGTAATGCAAGGCTGATCAACACTATTAACTTTTATTTTCACTGCTGGCCAACAGTGATTTTTGCAGAAAGGACACTGTGTGCTCTTCCTAGTGGCTAGAACAATTTCCTGAGTGACTACAGGGTCTGCCAAACATGCTATCACAGGCTAAACATCTAAAAAAAAAAAGAAAGAAAGAAAAAGAAAAAAATCAAGCTAACAGGCAAGCTGCTTTCTGATCCACAATACTTCAATTGACTTCCTCAATTGATGCATGTTCCCTTGCTTGGCTAATTATTTCACCAGTTTGATTGATCATGCTTCAAGGGGGAGGCAGCCAATACCTCCTCCCTTGATTATCATTTGAAGCATAATTAAAGCAGACATCTAGTGAGACATTCCCATTTGTCAACATTGTGCTGAGATTTAGGAAACATAAACTCATTTAATTCTCCCAGCATCACATGGGAGGGAGGTACTATTTTCACTCTTGTTTTCCATATGAGGGAAACCGACACTTGGACCTGTGGTTGTCATTATCCCAGGACATGCCACTGCTGGTGAATGTGTTCTTAGGTGACTTGAAGGCTTAACATTTATAAAGACAGTGAACCTTCTTCTGAGTACTTTAAGAACTTTTGGGGACATACAGATGAATCCATCATCTGGAAGACCTTCCCTATCAGGCCTACGGTCGGCCTTTCTCATCTTCTCTCAGTGGTCCTTATCCCATGTCTCAGCCCTGGTTGCCAAACCATCACCTCTCCTTTTTCCTGGACTACTGATTCCTCCATAGTGACACAGATGAGTGCCCAGCTGTCTTTCTTCTTCACCTTTCCTTCTGTTTTTTGGTCACAGCTCAAATTGTATCCTCATGATTAATGCACCTCTTAAGGCTAGAGAGTATCTTGGGAGGATAACCATGCTGCAGAAAAGAAAGACTGAAAGGAGGATTCTTACTGTGAGTTAAGTTCCATCACCCAGTACTACCACAGATCTTGCTCTTTACCTTCTCCTTCCCCAGCCGCTGGCCCACCTCTCTCAAAATGAAGTCCCTCTCCACCATTCTTCCCTGAATCCCTGGGCTTCCACTTCCTGCAGCTGCCTACATCTGAACCCTACCAGGAGGAGGTATAGAAATTCTTAGCAGAGGTGACTATTGTGTCCATAATAACATAGAGAATGGCTTTTGCACTATTGGTCAAAAAAGTGGTTTCTCTGTCACTCAGGGCTTTTACATGAGGACTATGGAAGAAACATTGATTTTGACTTATTTTTCTAGATGGTGTCAGGCAGCCTAGTGAGTTAGAACAACAACAACGAAAATCTAGAGCAAACAAATATGATAGGTCTATGAACTTTATGCTGCTTTTGCAAAGTTACCTGGAATTATTTGTGTGGGAAAAATAACCAAGTACGGACAATTAGGAGGGGTGTGGCAGCAGAGAATGAAGTTGAATGTTGTTGTTCCAAATGCCTAACTATGTGGTAGGCATTGGCTATGGGCATGCCCAGTATGTTCTCATGAGGTAGGAAATAAAGTGCCATATTAGAGTCAAAGACAGGCTTGGAGAGGTTAAAAGTAACTTTTATGTTAGAGAAGACAGAGTTCTTGTGTTCTTTTTCCTATATAAAGCTTCTTCTCATCTTTGAAGATAGCCAAGTTCAAACAGAGATTGGTGGATAATATGAAATAAAACATTTTTGAAATATTTTAAAAAAGATTGTGTGTGTGTGCGTGTGTGCATGTTTAAGTGATTTCATAGTTTTGTATTTGAGGTAAGGTATGGCTACATTGCCCAGGCTGGCCTCAAACTCCTTCCCTAGCCGGGCATGGTGGCACATGCCTGTAATCCCTGCACTTTGGGAGGCTGAGACAGGAGAATCACGAGTTCAAAGCCAACCTCAGCAAGGGTGAGGTGCTAAGCAACTCAGTGAGACCCTGTCTCTACATAAAAAACACAAAATAGTGCTGGGGATGTGGCTCAGTGGTCGAGTACCCCTGAGTTCAATCCCCAGTACCCAAAACAAAACAAAACAAAACAAAACAAAAAACACCACTCCTTCCCTTTCCTAATATTCTTGCTCTGCCTTCCAAGTAGGTGGAACTGCATGTGTAAGTTGCCCTGCCCAGCAAATACAGGAAAATAAACTATGAAAATGTCAAGTATTATAATTGGATGATTTTCCAATCTTCTTTACTCATCAAAAAAAAACTGTCAAAAATGTACATAACATAAAATTGACCACTTTAACCATTTTTAACAGTTCAGTGGTGTTAAGTACATTGACATTGCTCCGGATCCCATTTTTATATTTTTCTCACTATTGAAATTCAAACTTCTGGCCCTAGAATAAACTGTGATCAAATGCTACTGAGTGTGCATGTCTGTGTCCAGTATGTGGAAGCTACAAAGTGCAGGAACTGTCCTCAGTTATCTATTCAAAACTGAGAAAAGACTAAGACATACAAAATAACTAAAGACTATAGGCAACCTGCAGGACCAGTGTGGAAGGCTAACAGGTAGGATTTGGGATTTGGGTAGATGAAAAAGAGGGAGGAGGACTCTATCAAAGTGGGATATGGAGAAGGATAGGAGAAAGACAGAAGCTGGCTGGGGTTAAGGAAATAGAACAAGCCAAGACTTCCATATTGTGTTAAGATGAATATGGCCAACCAAGTGTTACTTTAGGGACAGATCATCTGTCACTGAATTATTAAATAGTCTTTGTGTTCACTTATTGAAGAAACAAAAACGTTTTTGGTGAACTCAAAATGAGCACATATTTATATATTCTGCATTCTAGAAATGGGGAAACAGTTGATATTATTACCAATGGGAAAATCTCTGTTCTTTCCCCACACAAAGAAAAACAGGTGGGGGAAGGGAGAAAGGGAAAATGAAAAATATCAAAGGATATACATATCTTTCCATGTTGCTAAAGGGTAAAGCAATTCATTTTAGCAGGGGCATTATTGGATTTTTTATAAGTAGAGGGGGAGTCTGAGTTGAGTAGGGCCTAGGAGGCTGGGAGAGGGGCTTGATGGGGAGCTAAGTAGGAGTTGGGTGAATGGGGCTGTTGCAGAGTAGGGAGAGGGATGAGGTCTCCAAAGGAGGGTGACATGGACCTGGGAATACGTAGTAAAGGAGATGAGGGGAATGTACCAGGTGACTTCCAACTATCCCTCTTATGATGAACCATCAATATTTTGCAATACACTTCAAATCTTGGACAACAATTTTGGGGTGTGAGATCCACAAAAGATGGATGACTTCCATACTTAGGTCTGGGTAGAAGAGAGATAGAAGGACAGAATAACTGAGACTCCAGGGAGCTCTGGTGTGGGAGCCCTTGTGTGAAAGCCATAGTAGCTGAGATACGATGTCTGAGAGACCCAAAGACATCTGAGTGGTACTGGGCTTCTCAAGGAGTAGAGAACAGAGGGATGGAGCTATTAAAACAATCTCAAGGAAGGAGACCTCAGTCAATACTTGGCTCTTCATATATATTCATGTAGAAATGTCTTTTAATATTCAGCTATTACTCAGGCAAACCCACTGTGGCTTTGGTCTTGCTGTTTTTGCTTATATCAGACTCCTTTCCCCCACCAACAAAAGTCAGTTAGAAACAGATACTCTTGGGGAGTAACTGGTACTTTCATTATTTATAGCTTGGTTTCATGATATATGTTATACCCTTCCCTTTCTCTTTTTACTGCTCTCAACATTATTTGAAAATTGGTATGCCCTGAAGCTGTTTACACAGTGGTCAGTGTTGTGATTTCCCCTTTCACACAGAAAGGCTCCCTGAGGGTCTTAAAGGACTTTTCCCATCTCTTCCTTTCCTATGCTGCCAGAAGTTTCTCCTGAACTCCTGGAAGTCTCTCCTGACTGGCTCCAGTACTTCCCTGATGAGCAAGTCATAGGCATGACCTTGTTCTCTGGGCACTTTGGTAGGTCAAATTGTTCACACACCTCTGATGCTCACCTCCACAGGGGACCTCTCTTACCTTTCAGCAGTAAAAATCTAAACCATGGACCCATCCAATGTCACAGAGGGCCCAAACCTGAATTACTCTGAGAACTAACTGTTGATTCAGGTTTTAAATGTGGATACATAGTAGAGGAGAAGAGAGCTACTTTCTCAAAATTCAAAGGAGAACGTCATTGAGCTGGGTTATTATTCCCATTCTACAGATTAGGAAACTGGGGTTCCTGCCTGGTACAAGGGGCAGAAGGACCAATGGTTGGCAGAAGGGAGAGAATGCTCTGAGTGGCTTCTGCAAGTCCTGCCCATGGGAGCCTGCCCTATTGCAGGCACCATGGGATGATGTCTTCCATAGAGAAAAGTATTGCTGTGGGAAGAGAACTTGGGCTTTCTTTAGAACTCAGCTCTTCTCTTTATTTTCTTCCTAGGGGACTCCCAGCAGAGTTCACACACCCAGGCTGCTTTGAAACAGGCTCTGGGTATGGGCTAGGTCAGCTGAAACTAGCCAGGTGGGCAACCTGTTCCTACAGATACATGAAAGGGACACAGGGGTGCAGGGACAGGAGTCCCTGCTGTACAGGGAGTGCTTAGAAAATCTGTGGGACAATTAGTGAACTCCTTTTGTCCAACTCCTTTTGTCCAACTCCTTTTGTCCATTAAGCTCACCAAAGAAAGATGCAGTCAGTGAATGTGCTGGTTCCCAGTGGGCCTTTGGTCTCCATTTGTTAACTTGATTAATTTTCTGATAACAAACAAAACACAAAGCCATTTGTCACTCTTCTAGAATGCTTATACTTTGAAGATATTTTAGGACCCAGAGAAGGAATATAGTATAGAGAAAGAACAAAATTTGGTATTGAGGGATATTGTTTGAGTACTTGATTTGTGTGAACAAGAGATCTTCTACCTTATTTAATCAATTAAGTAATTATTTGCAGGGCTGGGGATGGAACCCAGGGCTTTGATCATATCAAAGCATAGGCAAGTCCTCTACCATCTAGCTACATGCCTAACCCCTTGCCCTCCCTTGTTGATCTAGTCTTTATATTTACAAAACAGAAACCAAGCCTGTACTTCATAGAGTGACTGTGTGGATCACATTGGATCATAAAAAGCACTTGGGAGCTGCAAAGCAGGCATGAAATAATCTCATCTGCCAATGTTTGGAGTTCAGACCACAGGGCTAGTCTGAGGCATAACTGAGAAGTTCAACTCTAACTTCTCTTTTCTAAAAATCTGCTCCCACTCAGTGGCTTCTCCTGCCCACCTCAGGCACCAAATGTCTGGATATCTTGTCTATCATCTTGCCCACCAAGAAAGCATCAGTGAACATTATTCCAATGTTTTATCAGTGTAGAAAGATTCTCAGTTCTGAGCTGGAGTATGTTTTCTGGAGTGGACATATAGTTACTGGATAATTAAGTGATATTTCCCCAAAGTACCCTTTTTAGTCCATGATAAATCAATTTTGATGCTTTTGTGTTTGATAACACTTGGACATTTCCAGAAGCAAAATGCAGAGCTCATTAGACTTTTAAAAGATAAAATAAATAAATAAATAAATAAATAAAAGATTCTTCAAGGAATGCTTCCACCAAAGACAAATAGGCATTTCAAATGATTTCCCCAAGCTTGGAAGATGTATAATTTTGAGTTCAGCCTACTTCATTTATGAGCTCAAGAAGGAAACTGAGGCTCAGAAAAATGAAGAGACTCACCTCTTTTTCTGTCTGCTTTGTTCTCCTGAGTTCCTAGTGCCCAAAACAGTGTCTAGAAACAGTACTTGCTACTCTGTAAGTACTTATTGAATAATTCCATCATCATCATCATCTTCATTGCAGTGCTGGGGATGGAACCCAGGGCCTCATGCATGCAAGGCAAGAAC
Organism: Geosciurus inauris; assembly: GCA_004024805.1. Lineage (NCBI taxonomy): Eukaryota > Metazoa > Chordata > Mammalia > Rodentia > Sciuridae > Geosciurus > Geosciurus inauris. The sequence continues at coordinate 22,290 of PVHX01023984.1, forward strand.
TCTACACTGAATGATATCCTCAATCTTCCATTAATTTTAAGGGGCAGGAGGACTCAGAAATACTCTGACTTGACTCAGGATGTCCACATTAACTCTAAGGACAGGATGGGACACTACCTGGAGGCAGAAGAAGATGTTTTTTGACATTCAGGGACTGGCACTGTAAAGTGAGAAAAGTCTTGCCCTGGGATAAAGCTGAAAAGCCCCATATTTCCTAGAGAATTTTCTCTGAGCAACAGAAAGTACACTGAAAGTCACAGTGTATTTATAGGGAGATCACAAGTTTCATCTCCTATTTAAAAAACATTTTTTTACAGCATACTACAATGATGCAGCCACTTCAATGCTTATAGCAGCTCAATTCACAATAGCTAAGCTGTGGAACCAACCTAGATGCCATTCAATAGATGAATGGATAAAGAAACTGAGGTATATATACACAATGGAATATTACTCAGCATTAAAAGAGAATAAAATTATGGCATTTGCAGGTAAATGGATGGAGTTGGAGAATATCATGCTAAGTGAAGTAAGCCAATCCCAAAATAACCAAAGGCCAAATGTTCTCTCTGATAAGTAGATGCTGATCCATAATGGAATCATGGGAAGAATGGAGAAACTTTGGTCAAAGGGGAGGGAAGGGAGAAGAGGGAACATAGGGGCAAGAAAGATGGTGGAATGAGATGGACAACAATGCCCTAGGTACATGAATGACTGAATATATGGTGTAACTCTATATTGTGTACAACCAGAGAAATGAAAAGTTGTGCTCCATTTTTGTACAATGAATGAAAATGCATTCTACTGTCATATATACCTAATTAGAATTTTAAAAATTTTTTTAAAAAATTTTAAAAACTTTTTTTGTAATTTTAAAACAATGATCTTGTTTTATTTACAAAATAAGAATTAGGGAGGCAGTTCCAAGATGGCGGCCTAGTCGGACACCATGGTCAGTCTCTCCAGAGCCAGAGATTGAAGTTTTGGAAATACCGTCATCGTACAGCTACCCCTGCAGGAATTTCACTTGCGCGTGTAAGCAGGGCCACCAGGCAGCAGCCAATGCCACAATCAGTGTGACTTCAGCAGCAAGCAGCGGCAGAGCTCAGCCGGGGTGGGGGGGCAGCGGTGGAGCTCAGCGGCCAGCGGCTCTGTGCTCCAGTCCACGGTTCGCCCCAGGCAGAGACTACTTCTACACGGGGTACCTGGCTCCAGCGCCCACCAAACCACGCAGGGCCCCTAGCAGTTGCTCCTGTGAACACATGGCCCCAGCCACTAGCCACTGGGGAGCCCAAATTCAAGGTAAGAGTCGCTCCAGAGACGCCAGCGGGGACAGCCCCACCCAAGGGCGGCTTGGGCCTGCCGCAGTTCTGCTCCAGAATTCTTGTGGACCGGCAGGAGCCCCAAAGGACACTGACCCGCCCTCAGGAACCTCCACGGTTGTCCAGCCAAAAGGGACCAGGGTCTGCTACCTCTAACCATTGGGGAGCCCAAATTCAGGGCAAAAGTCGCTCAAGAGACACCAGTGTGAGGCAGCCCCATCCAAGGGCAGCTTGGGTCTGCCCCAGTTCTGCTCCAGAGTTCCTGGGGTCTGGCAGGAGCTACAGAGGGCCCAGATCCACCCTCAGGAAACTCCACAGGTGTCCAACCAAGGATTGTCCAGAGTCTGATTGCTACCAGCCACAGAGGAAAGCGCACCCAGGGAAAGAGTGGCCTCCAGAGAGCCCAGCGTGAAGAGGCCCCACCCTAGTGCGCTCTGGGCCTGCCTCAGTTCCACTCCAGAGTTCCAGTGGGAATGCCAGGGTGCCCAGTTGAAGGCAGACCAGAGCCTGCTAGCCTCTAACCCCAGGGGAGCTCATACTCACGGTAAGGGTCGCACACAAACTCTCCAGCTTGTGACTCTGCCTAAGTGAGACCTGAGCCTGCCTCTACTTCTGCTCCAGAGTTCCTATTCACCAGCAGGAGTGCAAGAGAGGGCCAAAACAGCCCTCAGGGGCTGCCTCAGGAGCCCGGCCAAGGCCACTCCCACTGCCCTCTAGAGGTACATCCACTACTTCCGCCACCAACTTTAGTGACAGTAGTGCCCATCTGGGGACACCGGGAGAACAGAAGTAGCTCCAAGGTGAGACACAGGTAATCTGGAGTGTCAATACAATATTATAGGATAGAAGCCGCAATACCTCAGATTGGTATTTCAAGAAAGGAAGATATACAATCAACATGAAAAAACAAGGGAAGAAAGTGCCCCAAATAAACCTGGATACCACTGTAACAGAATCCATGGACAGCACAGTAAATGAAATGTCAGAGAAAGAATTCTGAATGTACATAATTAAAATGATCAGCGAACTAAAGAATGACATAAGTGAACAATTACAGGCAAAAATTGATCAATCCAACAAAGAAATAGGAGAGCAAATAAAGGCAACCATCGATCATTCGAACAAAGAGATAAGAGAGCAATTACAAGTAGCAAAAGATTACTTTAAGAAAGA
>PVHX01023985.1:0-24798 GCA_004024805.1 Geosciurus inauris
TAGAATGCATTTTGACACATTGTACATAAATGGAGTATAATTTCTCATTCTTGTGGTTGTACATAAAGTAGAGTTACACAGGTCATGTAATCATATATGCACATAGGGTCATAATGACGAATTCATTCTCCTATAATTCAAACCTCATGACCCCTCTCCTCCCCTCACTGCCCTCTGTCTACTTCAAAATACCTCTACCCCACCCCACCCCACTTATTGTGAATTAGCATCTGCATATAAGAGAAAACACTCGTCTTTTGGTTCTTTGAGATTGGCTTATTTCACTTAACATAATATCCTCCAGAGGATCCTGAGATCTTAATGTGACTCACACCTGGATCCCTGTTGCCAACCCACGAGGTCCACCCTTTAGAACTGGCATTCTCCAAGGAGAGCTGTGCAGAAAAGCTTAAATGCTCAACCAGAAAGCTTTGCACAGTCTTGCTGGATTTTTCTGTTTAAGTGCTCTAACTTTTTTTTTTTTTTTTTTTTAAGGAAAACAGCTTCTGAGGAACTCTTATCATGAAAACAGTTTTTCTAAATTGCCTCTTGTCAAACCATTGCTATGGTTCTGATAAGATAAATCCTATTGTACATAATGGGTGGTTTAAAGAACTCCCTATGAGAAAACTGGATGAAGCAAGATATTTGACTCTTATTTAAGGAGAAATAGAAATTACTTTCTTTGTATTAGAAAGAATCTGGGGCAGAACTATGCTTTCAGGATAAAAGAATGAGTATTTTTTCTCTCACTCTCTCCCTAATTTTGATATAAGAAAGAGAAGTAAAAGAGTTAGTGTTAAGAAAACCAAATTGAAACACTTGAGGAACTAGGTTATCAGCAGGCTCTAAATGAGGATGGAACTGACAGCTGAGAGAAGTCACAAAGCTTTGCAATACAGATGTAGCCCGAGGCCCAGCTTCAGTCAGCCTCAAGGCATGGACTCCAAGATGGAATTCATGTCAAATTAGAAAGAACATTTTAATCATAATACAATTATGGGAGAAGATTTAGATTTAATGATGAGTAATAATAATTATATGCAGAAAGAACAGAGTTTCCTCTAAGAAAAGTGCTTATTAAGAATAAACAGTTTTACTGTTCATTGCTATTTCAAGTCAGCAACTTTTAAAATATATTACATAGTTAATAATTAATTGTAAAACTGTTAGCATAAACTTGGGCAAACACCATTTGAGTTCCAGGAAAAACTTTTGCCTAATAGATTGTGCAAAATGAGTAAGGTACTTGCTGCCACTTGGTGGTAATGTATGCCAATTGCAGGTAAAGAGCCTACAGCTGTTCATTTAAATCCTAACTCTGAAAGGAGATTCGTTTTCCTGCTCACTTTTGTCCTATTTCCTAAGGAGATATAGGCATTCTAAGGTAAAAAAGTGAAAAGGTCAAGATTAATTGATTGAACAAATCATCATACAGTATCTACTTGGTGTCAAGCACTATTCTAGGCACTGCGGAGAGAGAAGTGAACAAGAAAGTTGATGGCCACGCTTTCATAGTTTTAATTCTGGTGAGAAGACAGGCAAAAAAGGAATTAATAAGATCATTCCTAATACTGCTAAGGGCCATATGAAAATAGTACAGAGGAAGGTGGTAAATGAGGCAAGATCTCTTTGAAAAGATGAATTTTGAACTATAAGAGAAAACAATTCAGCTTTGCAAAGATCTGAGAAAAGAGTATTCCAGAGTGAAAGAATAGCAAATATGAAAGCCCTAAAGTTAGAACAACTGTTTATTTGTATTATTTATTTGTAATTGAGCCAAAGAGAGATTGGTAATAGTTTTATTCAGAGAACCAGGCTGGTCCTATACACAGTGTCATTTTGAACTTTATTTTTAATATTTGAATTTATATTATATTGAATTCAGTTTAAACTTTATTATAAGTGCAACAAGAAGTTGGGAACAATTGAAAAAGAAAGACACGATATTTTGTAGCTCTTCCCCACACAAGGTGGAGTCTATTTTCCTATCTTTGCAATCCAGATTGGCCTTCTGACTTGCTTTGAACTCAGAACATGGCAGAAATGATGTGTTAAGTCCAAAGGCTCAGCATCAAGAATTCCTGTAGCTTCCTCCTATACCTTTTGGGAACATTTCTTCTACCAAGTAAGAAATCCCAGACAAGACTGCTAAATGGTAACTGACCAAATGGAAGACAAGTCCTGGTCAATAACCCAGTCAAGCACCAAAATCCCAAATGTGTAAATAAGGGGAATTTGGACTCATTAGCCTGTATGGAGCTGCCGAATGACTGCAGCACAGGTGTGAGCCCAGGCAAGACCAGCAGAAGAATTGCCAGCTAAGCCCAACCTATGTTACTGATCCACAGAATTATGATAAGCAGTGAATAGTTGTTTCAAGTCATTAAGCTTTGAGGTGGTCTGTTATATAGAAATAGATATCTGAAACACAAACCATAGGAGAATTTTAATCCTATGAGTGACAAGATCTGATTTATATTTTAAAATACCACTTTGGTAGGTCATACTCAGAGAAACATTGCGAATTTAAGATAACAAGCAACACCAGAATTCCAACCAAAACACTTGTTCAAATGGGGCCGAATGGAATGTTCTCATTTTGAAATGACCACTGTGGGGTTTCCTATAGAAGAATACAGGGCCCATAGCAACTATTGTCTCAACATTCAAGTTGAACGAATAGAATCTAACCCTTCTAGGTAGAGCAGTTTCCTAAGACCCCAAAGGCTTGCTTTTTAATGAGAGTCCTTTTGCTGACCAATGGTATGTCTGTAGAGATTGATGAAGCCATAATGAGGGTAAAACCTAAGAGTAGAGATTATACCTAAAGAATAAGAATCTATAATTTCTCAGCCATGCAATAATGGTGCATTCCTATAATCCCAGAAACTAAGGAGGCTGAGACAGGAGGATCCTAAGTTCAAGGCCATCCTTGGCAATTTAGTGAAACTCTATCTCAAAATTAAAAAATAATAAAAGTGCTGCAAATGAGGTCTTAGTGGTAGAGTACCTGTGAGGTCAATCTCTAATACCAAAGGGAGGGAGGTGGAGAGAGAGAGAGAGAGAGAGAGAGAGAGAGAAGAATTAGTCATTTATGTCTGGCTCTGATCATGATGGAGCAATGCGTATCCATCTTACCCTCCTGCCATCCTGCCATTGAAGTATAAAATTGAACAAAACATTGCTGAGAGAATTTTTTAAACCCTATATGAAAAAAGAGATATGTGCTATTCATGGTTTGAAAAACTCGATATCCTTAAAAAGTCAATTTTCTTCAAATCCAACTCAACATTCAATGTTGTCAAATCAATATTCAAGGCAATCCCAATCAAAATTCCACAAGGTATTTTTTTTTTTAGAAATCAATAAGCTCATTGTAAAATCTATATGGAAATGCAAATATCTAGAATAAAGCAATAATCTAGTAAAAAAAGAAAGAAAGAAAAAGACAGTATTATGGTTTGGAGTGTCCCCAAAGGCTCATGTCTTAAAGGCTTGGTCCCCAGAGCAGCAATATTCAGAGGTGGGTCTTTTAGTAAATGATTGGATCATGAGGCCTTTAACCTCGCCCATGGATTCATCCATCGATGGATTCATAATGTAAATGGACTATCAAGAGATAGTGGAAACTCTAGGAGGCAAGACCTAATTGAAGGCAAGCAGTCTTGGGGGCATGTCCTTAGGGACTATATTTTGTACTAGGCATTTTTTCTCCCTACCTTCCCACCTCTGCTTCCTAACCACAATAAGGACAGTAGTTTCACTCCACCTGCTCACCACAGGCCCATAGCATGGAACCAGCCGAACTTGGATTGAAACCTCTAAAACTGAGTCAAAATAAATATTTATTCCCTTAAGTTATTTTCTCAGGTATTTGTTAGTGACAGAAAGCTAGCACAGACATAGTAAAAAGTAACAATAGTAAAAATTTACAATAATTAGGTTGGTATACTGTTGGCATACAGATAAATAAGTATATCAAAGGAACATAATGCAAGTCCAGAAATTGACTCACAGTTATATACAGGCAATTTGTCTTAAGCAAAGATATCAAAGCTATTCAATAGAAAAAAAAAGAAAGTTTTCTATAACAAATGGTATTGCAACAATCAGATTTTCAAGGCACTGATTAGGATAAAATAGTCACAGTACATATATTTGACAAAGCACTTTTATCCACAATACATAAAGAACTCCTGAAGCTCAATAAAAACAATAAAAAGACAACTCAAGTTTTTTTTAAAAATGCAAAAGCTGTAAATAGACACTTTGCAAAGGAAAATATCCAATAACAACATGAAAATGTGTTCAGCATCCTTACTCATTAAGGTCATGCAAATTAAAATCCCAATATATGAGTCTCAAAAGCATTATATTGAGGAAAAGAAGCCAAACAGAGAAAGTACGTACAAAGTTCTGAAATGGGCCAAATGTCTATTGTGTTCCAACATCAGAGTAGCATGGTTATCCAGGAGAGAGATGGAGGAGAGATTGATCAGGAAGGGTACAAGAGCGCTTTCTTTTTAATAGTGTTCTTTCTCTAGCTTCCTAGCATGGGTTATATCATTGTATTTATTTGTCAAAACATATATACCTCAATAGAACAAACTTTCAGAAGAAAAAAGAATCAGAGATTCTATTTGAGGATCAAAGAGGGCTAACTAGATATCATGGAGGCCCAGTGTGGCGTTGTGGCAGCCCTCAACTGAGATTTAGAAGAACAGAACTCTAATATTGCACTCTGTCATTTCTAGGTGGGTGATTCTGGGCAAGCTAAGTCCAACCAAACTCTCATAAAACGGGAAAAATCATTACGCATGCCTATCACAGAACTAAGATGGAGATTAAATAAGAGAAGTTTTGTTAGGAATCCTTAAAAACAAAAAGATATTCTTAGGAGAATGTTTTGATTTCCAGGGGGTTTTACCTGAACTTTAACAGACTCAGGAGCCAGAGTTACCAACCCCGGGCAGCCTACCCCACGCTAATACAGACAGTGTTCTTCGTTTAGTCGGGGCTCTGTGTTAAGTCTTTTCTCACTCCATCCTCACAACAGCCTTTTGAAATAAGTGTTGTGATCATCTCCAGTTTACAGTTGAAGATACTGCAGCTTAGTGAGGCAAATGAACTTCCCTATGTCACCCATGCAGGCCTGAACCCATTTCAGCTGTTGTACTCACCCCACCACCTTGAACCCCCGTGGAGCAGTCAGAAGAAGCAGAGTGGCAGAGAAGTAAACCAGGCGGGGTAGGGCTGAGAGCATTTCCCAGCCCAGGGGCAGGTGCTTACCTTGCATGCATAAGGCCCTGCTTCCATCCCCAGCGCCAGAAAAAAAAGAAAAAGACAGGAGAGAGACAAAGGGCTGCAGGTGCTAGGACTTAAAGGAGCTCACAGGAGCATTACAATTGCCCTGTGGTTGGTGCTACCAGGTGCGGCAACAGTAGGGTCAAAGTGAGGTTTTTCCTAGCAGATGATGAAGAATGCAGAGTTGGGGGTGTGGTGGAAAAGAGACTTAGAGGTGCGTAGAGGGGAAAACTGCCTGCAGAAGACCCTCCTCATGTTCTGGAGAAATCTCTAGGAGGAAAGCTGTGGCAGCTGTGGCTGGACAGGGCTGTCCCCCTTGGCAAAGCTAGGTCTCTTCCAGCAAGGGAGCTACCTTGGGAAAAACCCTTCAGGACCTCAGTGCCCAGCTTGTTTGTGAGCCTGATGACACAGCTGAAGCCCGCCCGGGTCACTGATCTGGCTGAAACCTGATTGAAGCTGGGAGGCTTCTGGGGAGCCCAGGCACCGAGAGGTGTTGAGTTGGGATTTTAGGGTTCAGAATGGAATACAGTTTTATGTCTATCTACTTGTAAAATGTGAGTTACACTTAGGGCAGCCTCAGCCAGAACTGAGTGGAGAAGAAAGGATTCTGGACTCGACACTTCAGCTTTTGGAGTCTGGGGCATTAAGCAATGTTATTGCCCCCTTGATAGCTCGAATTTTTATGTCTTAATTGCCAGTAACAAGCTACACTTAGCCTGTGGGGTAGAACATTCATCTTTTCCCTAGTTGATATCCAGAATCTATAGTGTTGTGGACTAAGTTAACATGAGTGACTCCATCTTAGCTAAAGTATCCATTTCCGTTCCTTATGACCCTGTGCTGAACCCAGAGCTTTGCCAGTTATAAATGATCATGGAAAGTACCAAGTTTGTCAGGTACAAATGATCACGGAGAGTACCAAAGGTGCGCAGAATGCCTGCATTGCCTCACACGGATTGTTTTGCCAACCGCTCGATTCAGCTTCTGGACCCCTGCTTGCTTGCCACTATGTCAACCAGGATGTGGTTTTTGTTTTTAAATACCCTGAAACATTCAGGCTTGGTGCTGTTCCCTGTGGGGTCTCATAGGCAACAGTCCCCGGCTGACTAATAAAAACATCACTGGGACTGGCCAACTAATAAAGACTCTCCAGTTTGGACATCACTGGGACTTGGTGTGTTTTCTGAGCAGTCTTCCCCATAACATATAGAATTCTAGATACTAATGAGCTGACCCCATAGTGCTGGATATCAGAGAAGAACCGACAAACCAAGGTATCTTATAAAACCCAGATTCTTCCGTGTTCATTTGAAGGAGGTCATGAGATGCCAAGAACCTATCAGGGGACCTCCCTGGAAAACATCTTTGAAAACAGAATTAGGGTCTTGTGGCAGCTAACTCACCCCATTCCTCCTGATAACTTTCCCCTTCCCCATCATACAATACAGGACCTGTCTGAAGGGAAATGAACTTCCCATAAACCCATAAAGCAGGGGTTTTCCCTCTTATTCTGTCAGCCTGTTCATAAGATGTCCTCTTTGGAGCTATGTAGGGTATCTTGCTCCCTTGGTATGGCAGGTTCCATGCCCTTCATAACCCCTCCTAGGAGTCTATAAGACTTGGGGCTTGGGTCTCATTTTAAGTTGCCCCAGTGATACAAAATATCACAGTTGCTGAAAAGCTGGTCCTTACATCATTAGCAGTTACAGCTGGCCCCAGCCTGACCCAACAGCATCTGACCTGGTCCCTGAACTACATTCTGTGCTTGGACTGGACTATGTCCACTACGTTGCCTCTGTGCCCACCCCTACCCACCTCCCCTACCCATTTCCAGCCCCGTCTTTCAGTGATACTTTAATGGCCTTCTCTTCTCCACCCATGTGGAAAATGTTCAGAGCAAGCTCCATGCCTAGGCCTGGCCTTGGGGCCTCTGGGCTTGACACTAATGTCTTTCTCCTCTCTCTCTAAGCACATCTGAAGTCTCTGGACCTGATTCCACATGAGTAGTTTCAAGCCTCCTTCTGGCAGCTGGTTTATATTTAGTTCTGGCTGCAAAGGAGCAGACAGTCCATGCAGAACTGCCTTCCCCCTCCCTCCAGGGTGGGCCCACTTTGTCTTCCTGACACTCCCTCTAGGAAAGAGTCAGGTGGCTCTGTGAGATCTGCCAGAGGCAAGTGTTGTGATGGCCAGTAAGCTGGAGAATACTGGGAGAGGCGAGGATAGTGATTAGTACTTGAAGAAAAGAGTAGAGAGATTAGAACAATGTAAAGAAGTATTAGAGACTGCATAAACACAAACTGTCCCACATCACAAAGGGGGGCAGAATTCTTGTGTCTTTAGAAGTTGGTGGTTGTGATATAGACTTAACAAATCAAATCATTCAAACTTGGTTGAATATCCAACATGTATCTAGCACAGTCCCTGTCCCTAAGAGTTTATGTGCAGTGGAGAATATGCATTTACATTAAAATTATGGTGTAGGAAATAATAGAGATTTGTGTCAATTGCTCCAGGAGCCCTGAGATAGAGAGGTTTGAACTGACTTTGGAACCGACTTTGGAACTGAGTTTGCAAGGATAGTACTGAGTTTAGGAGTAAGAAAAATGTTTAAGCATAAACAAAACATGGAGCCTCCCAACCTGGGAAAGACAAGCAGTTTGCTGGGACTGATGCCCATCAGATTAGGTGGAGGACTGGAAAGAGGAAGGGAGGGGCAAGGACACTGGGCCAGGGAGCCAAGTGTGAAAAGCAGTGAGCACCATATTAAAGGATTTAGGCCTTGTCTTGTAGAGAATGAGATGGGGCAAAAGTTTGTAAGGAAAGGAATGGTAATGCATGGATGTGTTTTAGAAAGATAAGTTTTCCACACTGTGGCTTAGAGGACTAGAGAAGTTCAAGGCAGAGGACAACCTAACACAGTTTAGCATTTCACAGAGGAAATTTCCTATTCTATACCAAGACAAAGACAGGGAATCTGGACGGGAGGGAATCAATTCTTGAGGTTCCATCCAGGAACTAGAATCGACAGGCTTTATTGCCTTTCTGGGTGTGCGGGTTGTGGGAGGAGGAGAAAAAGAATGATTCAAGGCTTCAGCTTTGGGCACTCGGGTGGAGCTTTGTGCCATGAATTAAAATCTGAAGTACATGAAGAGGAGTAGAGGGTTGGGGACATTACACATCCTTTGTTGCCCATGAGAAACTAGCCCAGGAGTTCCAGAGTGGCACGACATTCCAATCTTGATGGATGAGCATGCCACACTCTACTCCCACTTCGGTCCTGTTTTTTCCACCAGCTTTCACCTAAGAGCAAACTGAAAAACAGGTGAATAGGAATGTTCTTTTTATCTAAATAATTCATTCACCTGGTAGCTGAGAAAACAGATGCATTCAAAGTCTTCCAAGCCGTAGGAAGCATCTTTGCACTTGCCACTGCACAGAGTCCCTTCCCTGCACCATCCTCCCACCCCCACTGCAGGCAGGAGGGATTGATTCTAAAATGAAAAGAAAGAGGAGTATGCCCTCAGCCCTCATGTAAGAGAGGTCAGGAAATGCATCTAGGAAAATAAGGAGCAATCCTTTTGGAACCTGTTTCTTTTAGAGCAGTAAGCATCCTGAAGCCAAGATTCTCTAAATTCAAGAAGAAAAAAAATCTAAGGAAGAAGTTCTCCTTTTCAGGGCTTTTTAGGGACTATGCTGCAAAGGAATAATCTCCCCAACTGTGCTGGGGGAGTCACTTTCCCCTCACTCCTGTGGAGTTGACTTAAATAGCCTGCTTTAAGGCCTAGACCAAGGCCCAGGAAATAAGAATATGGGTGGAGAATTACACATTGCTAACTCCCTTGAGATCAAGGTCTCAACATGGTTCATGCTAATTTGTGCTCATCTGTAATGGATGTATCCCCTCACGAGCAGATTTATCTCCTTATCCATACTGACATCAAACAAAATGGCAAATAATAGTACTTAGGGTCAAGGAGCAAGTGAATTTAATTTTATAAATTTTATAAAAATAATTCTTTGAGTTAGGCACCATGGTGCACACCTGTAATCCCAGAGGCTCAGGAGGTTGAAGTAGGAGGATCACAGGTTCAAAGCCAGCCTCAACAACTTAGTGAAGCCCTAAGCAACTTAGTGAGACCCTGTCTCCAAATAAAACATAGAAGTGGACTGGAGATGTGGCTCAGTGGTTAAGCACCCTGAGTTCAATCTCTCGTATCAAAAATATAAACAAATAAATAATAATAAGACTTTGGAGATACTAACGTATGAGCTTTCTCCCATCTCCTGTCACACACTGGAGCACTATACCCCATTGTACCCTTTTCAGGCAGCCATGTCATCCAGCACTCATTTTGGGGGGAAAGAGATGTAATAGCAGAAAGCAACAGTGGAGAGGAAAAAAAAAAAAAGGACTTCCAGAACTTTGAGTTTTAAAAGAATAAGCCTTAGGAAATAAGATAGGATTCATGTCACGGATGAAAAATATATTAATAAGTTAAATTTCCCTGAGCTTGCAGGGGGATCATGCAAGAAAGGAGAAGGACATGAGAGAATTATGGGTATTTATTTATTGGTAGAGTCCTAATAAATAGGGAGGGGAGAAAAGAAAATCCTATTGAGATTTGATTATTCGAAGAAATGAGAACTTTGCCCAGGCCACTGAAATTCAGATGGAGCAAAAATATGAGATTGTGACTTTAAAGAGTTTATCTGTTTCAAATCCCCCCTCCAGTCTTGGCACTGTGGCCCCTCCACCTTCATCTATCCAGTCTGAGGTCAGCCTGTTTCTGCAGGACTCGCCCCTGACACTCCCACCAGCCAGGCAGAAGAGAGGTCAAAATAGGGGGCCCAAAGTAGGAACAAGCAAAACTCACTATGCCTCAGACCTGTGTCCTTTTCCTTCCCTTCCTTCCTCAGAGCCAGTTACCTCTACTGATTGCAGGGCACATCTGGTGCTGCTCGCCCACCTTGCTACTTATGAATGCTGCTCTCAGGTATTCCAGCCAAAATTGATCCTGGGAGCTTCCTCTGGCTAGCTCAGACAATATGCTAACCATCCTAGGTAGGTTGGTGACCCTAAGCTCAGCTTCCTATGGGACTGGGGGCTTCCTTGACCCAGAAGAGATTTTTGTAACATGTCTTAATATGCCCCCAAGATTTTAGGTGCTGGGCAGTTGAATTCCTAGACAACTCTAACAACTACACCCCAAACCCAGACTGCCTGTTTGTTCCCCAGGTAACAAGGTGACTTCTCATCTTTGATCTACAAAAAGTCAGAAACAACAAGGAAGCCAAGTGCCCTTGCAGCAACACACCTCTCATGGATTGATGGTTGGTTGGGGGCCTATTCTTTTGTTTACCTGAATCTCTTCCATTTCCTCTAAAAGCTATCTCCTTGTCAAATGATATTGAGAAATTTGTCCCAAACTTGGAGCACAGTAAGTAATGACCCAGATGAGATTCTGCAGGATAGTGTACTTAAGAAATGAAGTCAGGTTGAGAATGTAGCTCAGTGGTAGAGCACTTGCCTAGCATGCACAAGGCCCTGACTTCAATCCCCAGCACAGGAAGAGAAGAGGAGGAAGAGGAAGAATAAGAGGAGGAGGAGGAGGAGGAGGAGGAGGAAGAGGAGGAAGAGGAAAGAGAAGGGGGAAGAAGGAAGAGGAAAAGGAAAATAAATTGTGAAATAATACAGACTTTGAACATGGATTTCCATACTAGCTCAGCTCCTTCTTTTTATTGGCAATCTAACTTTGGGCAAATTTACATCCCAGCCTCCATTTCTATGTCTGTAAAATGAGCAAGATTAATATCAAATACAATAGGATTGTAGTAAAGGTCACATGAAACAATATCCCTAGTATGCTTGGTGCTATAACCAAGGTCCTCCCAATTATAAAGAGGTCAATACTGAGGAAGCACACTTCAATCCCACACAATTCCAGCCTTTCCTAGGGAGTCTTGTGGCTTCTTGGCACTAATCAAGTTTTAATGTGCAATTTGTAGAACCATTTAAATCTCCTTATGATAATCCACTTTGCCCCTCTCTAAAATTACATGGTCTGAGGAACTGGGGCAGCCTAGGTGTTTGACCCCTTCTCTGGTAATCTTGCCCAACCGGAACTCAAACCAGGCTCTGGAAGAAAGTAGCATGGGTCTGAGTAGCCACTACTAATGTTACAAAGTCCAATCATCATAGCTCACGTAGTTTGGGAACAAAAGTTCCCTGGGTTTAGAAGGAAAAGGCCATGGTTTTGAAATCAGAGATGAATTCAAATCCTACTTCTTTTACTTAGGGGTTGTATGATCTTGGAAAAGTTGCTCACCTTTGTAGAGACTCGGTTTCTTAAATTTCAACTTGGGTAACAAGGTGTGTGAGGATTAGGGATAATATTCTTAGCCCATAGAAACTCCTTAATAAGCTGGGCTATTATTATTTCTGTACAGACCAGGCTCCTCCAGCCTTTCTTGGGAGCCTATTTGATGCTAATGGTCAGCAATACAATTGCACAATCATAAATAAGCCTGCTTCCCTAATCACTGAACCAGCAAGTTCAAGCAGTTAGGAGAAGAATGCCAGTCAGTCATGGTTCTCAGCCTGACCTGCACATCAGATTCACCCAGGCAGTGTTTTAACCTCCAATGCCCTCGCTGTATCCCACACCAATTAGGTCAAGGCTCAGAGGAAGCAGGGGTTTGGATCCAGCATCAGTATTTGTGATGCTCCCCGTGTGATACCAATGTGCCCTCAGGGTTAGGAACCACTGGGCTGCTTCTCCAACATTAATGTGCATATTTAACACCTAGGAGACTTATTAAAATGCAGGATTTGATTGAGAAGGCCTGGGATGGGGCCTAGGTTCTGAATTTCTAATGAGCTTCCAGGTGACGTAGGGACTAAAGGAAGACTTGCTTTCATTATCAAGATATGGCAGAAAAGAGCTTGGTATTTTGGAAAGAGACAGAAAAACTATAAAATGTAGACTTGAGCTTCAAAAGCAAAGTGGCCTGGGGACTACTTAAAGAAGAGACATGTAGCCCTATACTCACAAGGAATCCTCAGGAGTTTAATTTGTTAAAACAAAGCCCAACAAAGGGGAGGGAGGGAAAAAGGAGGAGGGATGGGGCCAGGAAAGATGGTGGAATGAGATGGCCCTCATGACCCTAGGTACATATATGACTGCACATATGGCGGGATTCTACACTGTGTACAACCAGAGAAATGAAATGTGTACAACAAATCGAAATGCAGTCTGCTGTCATGTATAACTAATTATAACAAATAAAAATGAATTAATTAATTAATAAAATGGGGGGGGGGAGCCCAAGCTGATGGTCATAATCATGACCCTGAGTCTCTGAGAAAAAGTTCCACTTTTACTGTGTTGTAGTATTTGTTTAAAAGGAACAGGAAGTGTATTTTTCTTAGCCAGTTTGGGCTGTTATGAAAAAGCACCATAGCTAGATGGCTTAAGAACATCAAAACCTTACTTATCATAGTTCTGGAGGCAGAAGTCTGAGACCAGGGTGCCAGCAGAATTGAGGGCTGGTAAGGGTCCTCATCTAGGTTGTAGATTGCTGGCGTCTTACTGTATCCTCACATGGTACAAGAGGATGAGAGAGCTCCTGGGGATTCCCACAATGAGGGCTTTACCTGTAGGACCTAATTATATCCTAAAGACCTCACTTCCTAATACTATCCCCTTGAGGGTTAGGATTCCAACCCATGAATTTTATGGGGACACAAAATTCATCACTTTGCGATATTATACATTGTGGAGATTTCTTCTAAGAGAAGAAAATTTATCACTAATTTTAAGAGGTAAGCTGTGGATAGACCTTCCTATGAAAAATAACCAATGTCTTTTGGATGCCAGTTACCGCATTTACCATTTATCACTCAAAGGCACATGAGTCTTCAACCTACTCATCCTGTTCTGTTGTTCCCAATTATTCACTTTCTTCTCCCTATAAAATGATACTTTTCACCCCATTGACACAGGGATTTGCCATATAACATCTTTGGCCAGTGGAATGTGAGCAGATGTAATAGGCCACATTCTACTTCCAAGCACAAGTTTGAAGGGCCATCACCTTATTCCACTGTTGCTCTTTTCCCTCTGCCACAGCACTCAAGCAGAGGGAATTTCTAATGAGCTTCCAGGTAATACAGGGACTAAAGGAAGACTTACTCCCAGAAAGAAGAATATAAGCAGGGCTTACAGCTGCCATGTACAGGAGCTAAACATAAGCATTGGTTGTTACAAGCCATTGAGATGTTGGGGATATTTGTTACCACTGCATAGCCTAGTGAAAACTGACTAATACATAAGCAATGGGGAGAGAACAGAGAAGGCACCACCCCTCCTCACATGGGGGATAAAAAAAAACATGAAGATCATTGGTGATAAACATGGAGAGATAAATTTACACATATAATGAACATATATATTATATATAATGAATAATGCTTTATATTTAATATGTAATATTATTAGGTAGGAGCACTCCCTATACCTTCAACAATATCAATATTGTTTGAGGTCATGCCTCGTGGGTCTCCTCGATGAGTTGGGGTCCTGAGAGACCAAAAGGGGTGTTGGGGGAAGATGAAGCGGGGTCTCACAGGACGAGGCTTTGGGGTCCTGGGAGACGAAAAGGGGTCTTCAGGGAAGACGAAGTGGGGTCTCACAGGACGAAGTTAGGGGTGACAGTCTGCGGAGTCACTCCACCCACACTCTGGGGGTAGGTAAGACTGCTCTGCCAGAACAAGACACAGAACCCCTTTAATCCAGGAAGTACAGAGGCTTATATAGGGTCCTCGGACCAATCACGGCCCCGAGGTTACAACCAATGAGGAGAATGGGAAAAGAGGGAAGGGAGGGGTTGAAGGTATAGAGAGTGCTCCTACATTATTATATCATAATAATAATGAATAATGCTTTATATATAAATATGGGGACAATGGGAGTGCAGACCTACTTCCTGGTAGATTTAGGGAGGTTTCTAATAGAACAGATTCTCTTTGAAATGAAGGGAAGACTGCAGGATAATAAGAGGAAACATAGGAAGGGGTCTGAAAGAGTTTAATACAGTAAATTTTTCTAAGAGATGAGAGGGTTTTGGTAGATGTTAGGTCTGAAACCCAACTTTAAAGTGAGGAAGAGAATAGAGGGGGACAAGAAGTGGCTGAGGGCTTGGATAAAGTGACAGTTTTGTTTTCCTTAGGAGCACCAAGTTCTCAAGATGTTTCTTTTCTGGTCTCCATAGAGACAAGGTCTGAGCCCACTTTCGACTCCTAGGTAAAAGCCCCTCCTGTCCTTGGTCCTAGGTAAAAGCCCCAACTGTCATAAAGTATCACTCTGCTAGGCTGGCCATTGCCCTGTGCTCATACCTCCTTTGGAGAGAGCTCACCAGCAGGAAGAAATAATTAACAGAAGCAGGATTCAAGTGTTCCTGGAACCACTCACCAAATCTCTGTCTTTCAGACCATTTCTTTCTGACTCTAAGACTCCTGTGTTACTCGGGCCTGCTGCCCCTGTAACCATCAACTGATACTCAGAGATATTTTCAGCCAGAGTCAATTCTTAAATAATTGGATGTGTGTCTTTTAAGAGTGCCTTGATGTGCTCTAATTTTGTCAATGAAGGGATTATTCTCTAAAACTTCCTCATCTGTTTATCAGACTTCAAATGGGAACATAAGCTCTGAAAACAGTTAAATGTAGCTCAGTGATTGTGGACATCAAATCACAAAACTAAAACAGATGCAAAGGAGAAAAGGCGACAGGAACAGGTCGAGTATGAAGAAAAGGAGAAGTCTTAAATAGGAAAGTCAGGTAGGGACCAATGACTTGGTGTCTCCCTGCACTTCAACCTCTTTACTCCTCCACTTGATGAAGTAGCCACTTTTACTTGGTTAGATGCTCAGCTAAGGAGAAGGTTTCTTTGTATCACACAGAAGAGTCTTGGAAAATCATTTTCTTTCTTTTCTCTGCATGTAAAATCCATTCTAAAGCCTGAGACCATCTCTCTATTCTAGAGAAAAAGAAGTATTTGCCAACCAGGTGGAAGAGTGTCTTCACACATATACTCAAAACAGAAGGCCATGGAAAGCTCTCAGTAGGGGAGAGTTTTGTGAGCTTGTTTCTGTCAGAAACAAACAAGTCGGGCCATCAACCAGCTCCCTTTACACAAGGAACTTAACCAGGGCCATCGCCACAAAAGAACTGAAGGGCTCAGGATTGAACACCCTCTGACTTGTCCTCTGCTACCTTCCTTCAGACTTTGGTCCTTAGGGTGCCAGAGAGAAGGGCCCAAGGGAAGTGGACTGCTCCTAGTACTTACAGAAACGTTTGATGATCCAAAGCAATAGGAAGAAAGGATATGGCCTAATTCTGTCTCCATGTATACAGCCACTTGCCTCCTCCTCTGCCATTTCTCATTCTTTTTCTACTTTTCAGCTTTCCTTTGTTTGAATCCTCAAGAAACATAATCCCTACTTCTTCCTAATCACTCGCACTTTGAGATTAGCAGGGAGGCCCCTGCTCCTATTTAACTCATGTCTCCAAAGTGAAATGAGCATGTTGGGTACCACGTTAGTGCCCTCAGGAATGGAGGTTGTGCAGAGCCTGGCAGTGCTTCAGGCAGGAAGGGAGGGATGGATGAGACCAGAGCTGAATCTTGGGAGAAGACCATAAAGGCACAAGACTTTCTGGGAGCAGTGGAGAAATGGAGCTTTAGAAAGCTTGGCCCATCTCTTACCAATGGAGAAGTCATTGTTATGGCAAAGAAATGTGTAATGAGTCTGATGTTGTTTTCTGATGTTTGACTGTTGACAGCTTTTGAGCCACCTCCCTCATTTCCCCAGGTGCCTACATCTGAACCAGTTGCTAAGAGAGCCAGGAGACTCCCTCCTTTGAGGGTAGGAGATTCAAACCTAGTAGTAGTACCATGGCTGTGTGGGAATTCTCATGCTGGCCTTATCCCTGAGCCACAAGGGAAACCATGAGCCAGCTCTGTTCCTGGTTCTCTTGAATCATTTCAGACCCACTAAGAGACTTGATCTGCTCTCCTCAGAGACCTCAATTAAGTAATCCAAACTCTTCCAGGCACTCTTGTTATGTATGACATCATCAGTCTCAGTGTTTGGGTGGGTGGCCACTTACCTCTGCCCACTTACCATACCAGAATAGTTCTGAGAAATACCAGTGTGCTCACATCATCCATGTTGGTATCTAGTACTGAGGTACAGGGAAAAGACACTTCAGGAAGCTGAGCCAAGACAACAGGAAAAGACAGAACTAGAGGTTGCTATAGCTTATGGCTGATGGAGATGGCACAGATTAGAGTAGTTTTAATCTCAGCACATTGGTCTGGGCCTATCACCTACTTTGTTTCCATGAATTCGATGTCTGTACAAAATTACCTGCTATAAATATATAAAATGTGAGCTGGGAAGAATTGGCCATGGCTCTAAGACAACTCCTGGACAATAACCACGGTTTATCTCACTCCTCTGACCCACTCTCGCTCTCCCTGAGTCTTCAGTCTCCATCTGCTTCTCCCTTGGACTCCAGCTTTTATTTCACATACTCACAATTCGATGACCTGCTATGAATATAGTAATCTGACTTGAGTTGGTGTTCCTCTCAGGATGGTCCAGAATTTAATTTTTGCTACTACATATCAGGACTCTATCTAGATAAGTAGTACCTCCACACACACACACACACACACACACACACACACACACACACACCCTCATAAACATACACATACACACACACACACCAGGGATTGGAGTATGTGTGGATTGGATAGAATGAGAATTGAGAGCTATTGAGATACATTGAGAATTTACCCTTCCCAGCTATCTTCACTACCCCTTACCCCAGAGTTTACATACAAAGAAATGACATGTAGAGAGTCTAGCAGCACTCTTGTTTTCTCTGAAATAAGGGCAGGCCAGCTAAGGTCAATAATGTAATTTTGGCCTGGCACAGCAGCACACACCTATAATCCCAGCACTTTAGGAGGCTGAGACAGGAGGATCATGAGTTCAAAGCCAGCCTTCGCAATGGCAAGGTGCTAAGCAACTCAGTGACACCCTGTCTCTGAATAAAACACAAAAATAGGGCTGGGGATGTGGTTCAGTGATCGAGTGCCCCTGAGTTCAATCCTTGTACCAAAAAAAAAAGTCATTTTGTCCAAAATAAAATAATAATACCAGAAGACCAGAAGAGCACCTGGCCCAGCATTGTGTCTGTTTTTCAGTTGATCAAGAAGTTGTGGTTAACTGAGAAGTTAGGTTGAAAATATTCAATTTAAGTTCTATATAAATCAGCACAAAAGATGCTCTGAGATAGTAGAGAGCTAAATCAGAGTTTCAAGCTTGAGCATGGTCATTCTCTTGCCTCATTTTTCTGGACTTTAGTTTCCTTGTCTATAAGTTGTTGAATTCAAATCAATCTCTAAGATTCCTCCAACTTTAACCCTTTTAGTGAATATATTAGGATAGTCTAGGCTAGGTTCCAGGAACAAATAAACAGAATTTCAGTGGCTTAAAACTTAATGTTAGCTGGGCAGGGTGGCACACACCTGTGATCCAAGCAATTCAGGAGGCAGAGGCAGAAAAATGGCTATTTGAAAGCCATTCTTAGCAACTTAGGGAGACCCTAAACAACTTAATGAGAACTTGTCTCAAAATTTAAATAAATTACATAGAGGCTGGAACATAGCTCAGTGCTTAAGCACCCCTGGGTTAAATCTATGGTGCAAACCAATAACAACAACAAAAAAACCAACTTAATGTTTATTTATCACTTATAAAATCTGTTGTTCTTAGATCTGTCCAGGGCTGTTATCTTCCACAGACGCAAATTGCCAGAGACTCCCTCACTTTAATATATGCACCTTAAAAAAGAAAAGCCCCTGAGACCTTTCCAGCAAGCCTATGAGATATCTATGGGCCAAGTGCTAACTTTAGAATGCTCTGGTCCAGTTGTGTGACATACATGGCTTCTAGTCACAGTGACAATTGGCTCTGTTCAACTGCAAAATAGACGGGGCAATGAAGAACAGATGGACATTTGATCTCTTTTCTGGTGGGTCTAGGGATTCTAGGCCAAGGTCACAGGCTCATATGTATGGCTCACTTACCATAACAGAGGTTTTCCAATGACCACAGACAATACCTTCAAGATGGAGCTGCCCCCAAAGGTTCAGGGCTCTCACATATACTGTAATGTGAATCTAAACACATCAGTGCAGGAAAAAACTGACAGTGCAAGGGAAATGCACAGATGATTTATTTGAGACTTAATAGGGGGTGGGAAGCAGGTCCTATGTGAGGCGAACAAATCACATGACAATTGAAAATGAGCCTTTATCTCAGGATTCCTCTGTTCTACCTCTGGGCCAAACACTGGGCTGGAAGAGTGGACAAACATAATTTGCTTAAACAGTTCTGATGCAACAAAACAGATCCAGATGCAAACTAATCAAGCTGGAGACCAAGAAGGTACCTGCACCCAGAAATGTGTTTACTATTTGGCCACTGGCTAGCCCGCTCAAACAACTCAACATAAAGAAAGAATTCCTCAGTACTTTCCACCAACTCGAAGAAAACTGGTTGTCTTCCACAGATCTTGTGCAGCCTTGGTGAATTTGTGTCCCTCTTGGAAGAATGAGTTCAGTTAAAGAAGAAGAAGAAAAAGAAGGTTGGAACAGATTCACCTGGGCCTTGGGCTGCCATAGCTGCATCATAGATAATGCAGGAGTCCTCCCTCCAAACCCTGGAATAAGCCCCACTGGTGGCTGCCTTCATAATCTGAACAAATTTCGATTTACAATGCATTAAATGGCCCAGGAGATATGGAGAGGAAAGGAAGAAAAATGGAGTGCTCTTCAAGTAGCAATTCAGTTTTCCTTTAGACTGAGAGTTCAGCATCTCTTCGTTTTCCAAAAGATACACTGGAGAATGTTTTCAAAGGGTAACTTCCCCTTTGCTTTACTAATGGCTGTCTAGAAAATAGCCATCTTACTAGGTGACACATAATTCCTCTAGATGATTCCACATGAAGCTTCTCTCAGGGAAGTAACTTTGGCAAAGCAGAGGTAAAATCTCAGATGCTGGACACTGAGTAGCCTTTGCTAGAGCGGTAGACTCCTGTGCTCTCCTTTCCCATCAGACTTCTCCCCAACACCACTTTGGAAGATTCTTCAACCAATAGAAGCATATCGTGGTGGGAATGCCCCACTCAATCAAGCCTGAGGTTGACCATATCTGCCTAACTCATGGGCAGGCTTATCAGAAGTCTATTAGAAAATGTTCTAGGAGGGCATTCGTTTTAGGGACTAAAAGCGCCAAGAACAAGTTGCTTAATTCTGCAAGTGAGCCTTGATAGCCAGAGGAGACAGAGTTCATTTTTGACCACTCAATTTTGTTTCACAGCCAGCCCTCTTGAACTCATGTCCGTTTGATAATATAAGAACCATTTGCTGGGCAGGTTATGTGACAGTCACTAGCCCAGGTGTTTTAAACTCTTTACCTGACTAATCCTCTTAACAAAGTTAAATAGAAGTGAAGCCGGGCACGGTGGCACAAGCCTGTAATCCTAGCACTTTGGGAGGCTGAGAGAGGAGAATCATGAGTTCAAAGCCAGCCTCAGCATCAGCGAGGTGCTAAGCAACTCAGTGAGACCCTGTCTCTACATAAAACACAAAATAGGGCTGAGGATGTGACTCAGAGATTGAGTATCCCTAAGTTCAATCTCCAGTACCAAAAAAAAAAAAAAATAGAAATGAGGTCTTTCTTAAAGAAAGAGGTGTGTGGAGGTGTGTGGAGGTATAGTGACTAGCCTGGGTAACAGGGCTGGCATTACTGAGTAGCTCTCCTTCCTACTAGGAGGTGTGGCTGGGCTTGGAATCCACTTCTGCCTGATTTGAAGACCAGTTCTGTTTCCACTGTACAGTATGCCAAAAAGAATAAGACAGAGTAGAAGACAAGAGGGAAGTGAGGCCTTCTTCTCAACTTCCTAACAGAACATCAGATGGCCTTAGTTTCTCCAATGCTGAGATACAAGAAGGAAGAATCTGGATATCAAGACGTTGTCCAGTGAATGACTGGTATTACCAGATGGAGCCGCAGTGGTGCCTTGCAGAAGCAAACTGATAAACAAGCATATGAGAAACACCTAGCCCCCTTCTCCCAGAAGCACAAGGGGACCACTTACAGGGACTGAGGTCTGCATAATCAAGTGGGGCAAGAGCCCACAAAACCTTACCATAACACCATTAATTCTTATGGGAAAATGATGCCCCAGAAAACCAGGACCTCTAAAACAAAGGAAAAACTAAAAACCTTAGAGCCATTGAAGTGAAACGGAGTTTACAAATGCTTTAGTCCAGTTTTCTGGCTTTTCAAAACTAACAATATGCATTTTAAAATTATTTTTCTAATAAGTTTTGGATGAAACTTCAGTATGTTTTTTAAAAAAGAGAGATAGAAACCCCAAACCTGATTCACCTCCCTTTCTCCCTCCATGGTGGCCACAGATCTAATCCGATCCCTTCATTTTACAGGTGAGGAAATGCCCTGGGAGAATTAAAGCAAATTCCTCCAGGTTACAGAGCCAGAGGCTCAGGTCTTTTCACACCGGGGTGAGGGGTCTTTTCAATGCACTACCTAAGCCATCCAACCAATGGCTGATTGTCCTCTAAGGTTGCCCAGTTCTGTAGGCCTGGGAGAATTTCCTAACCACTTCTGACCAGTTCTCTAGAGCCATGTGTCTCAAAGTATGATCCACAATCAACGATGGTCCACAGTCCAGTGGTGAACTATGAAGATGGCAAAGTGGTACGAAAATAAGAGTGCTCTTTGCAGTTCTGATAAGAAATGATGTAGACTTCTGTAGACTTTGATTTTTGTGTGTGAATATGAGATAGTTCCTAATAACATATCAAGCATGCAATTAAAGTTTGTCAAAAAGCTAAAAATGAGTATTTATGGACTAAAATGAGCAGTTTCTAGCATTTCCTGAGACCTCTTTAAGTCCATAAACCATCAGAGTCTGGCTTCCTCACGCTTCTTAGCATAGGACTGGAGCTCCAATTTTACATATGGGTATGCAGAAAGCTGGGATTCCTGCAACTTCAGGAGATGACTGTGTTATCAATGTGGTAAAACTGATGTCATGAGTAGGTCATAGTTTTCAATAACTGAGCTTCTTGAATGAATTAAGATATCTGCAGCCACACTTACTAATCATTTTGTTTCTAACTTATGCATTATTTTATCTATGCTGTAGTTATGTTCTTATTCAATGCCTTATTAACACAAAGTTCCTCCACTTGAAAATGAGACCAAGTCACAGATGGTCTTGTCCACAGAGATGAAGGAACCCCAACTAAAAATACCCATGTGAACAGGTGAGCAGTCTAATTTGACCAGAAGAGGAGTGGTTTGAACCAAAATTGGAAGCGGTTTTGAGCATCTACATTGGGTTAAGCATACAGTTAGATTGCTGCAGATATAGGAAATCAGTGTAATATTTACATCACAGAGCTAGCGTAATATTTATGGGACAAGAGCAATACTTAAGCTCAGTTTCCTGCCCCGCAGCTCTATATTACCTTTAGTCTTATCTAGCACTTCAACCTTAATTCACAAGCCTCCCCAAACTATTCCTCCAGTTGTTTTAGCATTTCAGTTTATTACTTCATCAGTCTTCTATGCCCCCAGGCTGGTGATCTTGGTGATTTTTGATTGTTCCTTTTCCCTTAACAATCCATCAATTATCATGTCTCTTAAATTCTGCCATTATCTTGCCCCTCCATAACCACCTTGTTTAAACCCTCATTAATCCCTGTCTGAAATATTCTGGCAACTTCCTCTCCCTCCTCCCTATCTCCCATCTCTCTCCCTTCTGAGTCATCTTATGAAAATAATTACTCTTCCTCCAGCACAACTGTGATTAGATAATTTTTTTCCAAACCCTCAATGGCTCCCTACCGACTGACAAATTATGTATAAATTGCTCACCCTACTAGTTAAGGTCTCTTACCTTATACCCCAACTCTTCCCTGCTATACCTTACACATCAATCAAACAAGCTGACTTCTAGTACTTCTTCATCTTCATATTTCTGCTCATGTTGTTCCCTCTCCTAAAAGAGTCTGGAATGCTTTTTCCCACTCCTAAGGTCCACATGATAAACTAGTGCTCATCATCCTTAAAGGGTCAGCTTGAACGTCACTGCCTTCACACGGCCCTTCCACCACATGGGCTCCTATCCTCTTTGACTTCCCATCACTCATGGTTTGTACCTCTCTTGAATTTGATTGCACTTGTACCATTTGTTCCCTCTTTTGTTCCCACAGCTGGAACACATGATAGATGCATAGAGAAGAGGAATAGACCATATGGGTTCTAGTCCAACTTTATGGCATTATTATCATTCTCAAAGTGGCAACACCGTGGGATATAATGACATTCCTAAAAGCTCTTTGTTAAAACACAAAAGAAGGATCTGACTTGGATCTTGGCATGCCACAGTATCAAGTCCTTTTGAGTTTTAGTGGGATCCGAAAAGAAAGGAATGTCAAAATTTTTTAAATAGTTTGTCTTGCAGCCTGAAATTATAAAAATAACAGCCAATATTTATATGTCAATCACTATGCGTCAAACATTGTTCTAAATATTCCACACGTCAGTTCATTCCATCCTTACAAAGTCTCTTTGCTGATGAGGAAACTGAGGACAAAGGGGCGTATTTAAACATCATGCTCAAGATCACAGCTAATGAGTGAATGAGCTGAACCCAAGTAGACTAACTTCACAAACTATGCTCTTGACTACTCAATTATCTAGCTTCTCACCCTCCTGTAAGAAGCCCCAGGACTCATCTCACCCTTCAATATGCATGCTTCTAAGAAGCCATCTCACATGTAAAATGGTATCCCCAGAGCCCACATGGGACTATTGCATGAATATGGTGCCACAGTCCTTGTCCAGAGGATGGATACAGCAGGAATGGCCATGCAGGAAGTGTGTGAAGGTATAGGGCTTAAATGCTCTGAAGAAACATGCTCCTTCATATCTTGTGGCAGGGTGGTGTCTCACTGGCTCTATTTCCCCTACTCACTCTCTGAATCCTCCTTTTCCACCCACCTGCTCAGGGGCCATGACTAGAGCTGGGATGGAATACTGCCCTGAACCAGAGTCCTGGTTCTCTGCCTCCATGCACTCTCTGGTTCCCCAGAGTGTTCTCCTCTCCTTAAAAAGTGTCATGTTAGAAGAGGAACCATGGCAGGGCCAGAGTATACAGATGCCACGGGTAGATGCCTGTGGGGGCGTGCCACAAGATGGCGCCGAGCAGTCAGCTCAGTACTGACCACGCTGCCCTGAGAAGCCACCTCCCCACGCTTTTATTGGCTGACCTCTGCTCCCATACTGCTTTAGCCGAGTGACCCTATACTGTTTCCAGGTGGACAGCCCCTTCCGCATCTTTAGCTTAGAAACTGGACACCACTGGACCCTCCTTCCTATATAAGCCTGTGAACCCCCTCAATAAATCGGTACTTGCTCAGACGAGACCCCCTGGTTCATGGTGAATTGGGCCAGGCGGCCTTCCTCTCTCAGTTCGACCCCCACCGGAGACCCTCGGGGTGCCCCCCTCCTCACTCACTGGCCGAAAGGGAGTTTGGTACCCGGCTGAGGCTATCCCCCTCACATTGGCGCCCGAACAGGGACAGAGGAACCTGAAATCTCGCAGGGACCTGACTTATATATAATTCGGCGGACTAAGTAATCAAGGGAAATCGAGGTAGGCATCCCCGTAATTCCCGCAGTTACGGGGTAATCCTCTTCATCTTCTTCAAAAGTAGATGATTCTGCATTTAAAGCGCTAAAAAAATAAAACCAGAAGTTTAGGGATTTCAGATACTCGAGCCGAGAGAGTCTGGGAGGCGCTTATAGGCATGGCTCTCCGGCTCCGGCTCCCGGCGGCAAATTTCTTTAGTGGAAATAGCTGGAATAAAGTGAAGCAACTAGTACACAAGAGAGAAATCAATTTAAGAAAAAATTCTCCTGTGGGAGTGTACCCCACGCTTATGGCTTTAAAGGATTGTTTTGCGCCCGACCCACCTCCTAAAATAAAGGAAGGGAACTTAACCATTCCCCTCTCCGAGAAGCGCTCTAAGAAGAAAACTTCTCTCGGAGAGCAAACCGCTCCTCCCTTCCCCAAGGAGCCCTCTGAAAGGGCAGCTTCTATGGAGACTTAACCCTTAACACTCTGGCTCGGGAGGAGAAGAGCAATGTTATAGCACCCTCTGAGCACTCTTCCAAAGACCGGAGCTCACAAGGCCCTCTTCCCTCAGTTTCTCCGCCGCCACTCACTCGGGGTCCAGCACCTGCACTGGAGGAACCTCCCAGGCCACTGCCATATTGTCTTCCTCCTCCCCAAAGCTTCCTGCCACTTAATTCAAACGG
>PVHX01023986.1:0-24680 GCA_004024805.1 Geosciurus inauris
AAGGAGAAGCCCTGGGCAAAATAAGTCCCCTCCCCAAAGCACATCAGGACAACATTGATACACACCTAGCTTGTGATCAAGTCCTATTTATTTTAGAAGCACAAATAGTAGAACTAGGAAGGAGTAATGAAAATAAGGCACCGTCCCCTGGACAGGGCCATATCCAGCACAGGTCTGTCTGTGTGATCAAGGCTGACCCAGCAGCCTCCATCCGCCTTTTCCTGTGAGGAGAGGTTGTCAGCACAACCTAGGTACAGGCAACTCTTCCAGAAGGGTAGGCGTAGGACAAGGTGGCTCTGGGTCCCTCCAGATCAGGTGAAAAGTCCAAGAGCACCTGGTCTGGCTCTGTCTGTGCCTGAGGGTGAGGGAGCCATAGTGCCCTCTGCTTACCAGAAAGGCCCCAGGAAATCAAGAACCACCCGCGATGAGGCCCTCTTGCCAGCTAGCACCCACATCCCAGCCATCTCTGCAGAGCCTTTGCTGAGGGGCAGCCACAGCAGTTGGACTTCTCAGGACCCCTCTTTTGCATGTCATAAGACCCAGGCCCCTACACATACTGTTTCTTGGAAGAACAGGTGCTGGGGCGACTGGGGGATTTCCTTCCACTCTGGGGAGGTGGGTCCAGGAAGAGCGGCGGGGGGCTGGAAGAAGCCAGTCTCTCCTCTGTGGTCAAGTTGGCCCAGTTCTGCTCGCTGGAGGAGAGCCCATTGTAGGTGGGGCACGGTGGTGATGAGGGCCCCTCCCCCATGGGGAGGTAGAAGAAAACCTGTTCAGGGTAAGGGTCTGAGGAGGATCCCTGGGCTGGGGGTGTGTCCTGGCCTTGCCGTGCCCTTATCCCCTGGCTGAGGCAGCGGCACAGCAGGTGCACCAGTTCCAGCAGGTTGAGCACCAGGGAGATGGCTCCAACCACCAGCATGAAGATGATGAAGATGGTCTTCTCCGTGGGACGAGAGACATAGCAGTCCACCAAGTGGGGACAGGGTGCACGCTGGCACACAAACACAGGCTCCATGGTCCAGCCGTAAAGGCGCCACTGGCCATAGAGAAAGCCTGCCTCTAGCATGCTCTTGCACAGCACGCTGGCCACATAGGTGCCCATCAGCGCCCCACGGATCCTCAGGCGACCATCCTCTGCCACGGAGATCTTGGCCATCTGACGTTCTATGGCCGCCAGAGCCCGCTCCACGTGTGGGTCCTTGACTGGCAGTGCCCGCAGCTCGCCCTCCTTCTGCCGCAGCCGCTCTTCTCTCCGGGACAGGTAAATGACGTGGCCCAGGTAAACCAGGGTGGGTGTGCTGACAAAGAGGAACTGCAGCACCCAGTAGCGCACGTGGGAGATGGGGAAGGCCTGGTCATAGCAGACGTTGGTGCAGCCCGGCTGGGCCGTGTTACACTGGAAGTCTGACTGCTCATCGCCCCACACAGACTCTCCGGCCAGACCCAGGATGAGGATGCGGAAGATGAACAGCACTGTCAGCCAGATCTTGCCCACCACAGTCGAGTGCTCCTGGACCTGGTCTAGCAGCTTCTCAAGGAAGCTCCAGTCACCCATGGCTCCCGGCCTCTGTCTGCAGAGAGACAGAGCACATCAGCATGGCAACAGGGCATTCTTCTCAGTTTGTCCTAGCAACAAGCCTGTGTGTGTGTGTGCGTGTATGGGTGTGGTCCTCCCATGTCCACTCTATCTGCAAGGAGACTCAGGCTCACCAAGGAATCAGGCCCCAAAGTAGAGCTTTGGGCGATAGCTGCTAAATCGTGTGCTCTTGTTTTACTTATCTGAATGGCAGAGGCAGAGGGGTATTCACATATTGTGCCCTCTTGTCCCCCGCCAGAGCCCCAGGATCATCCAAGGAGATCTGGATTGAGTTGAGGCTCTTTGCCTATGGGATCAGAGAATTTGAGGCATTTATCCAAGGTCACACAGCTGTGCCTTCCTCCCTTTTGCCCAAGGCTGGCTATTCCCAGATAGCAGGGTGGGTGGATGGGTGGTGGTAGAGGTATACTTTTAGATTCTTAGGGGGCTCAAATCCTCAGGTTCGTGACCCCCCATCCCCACCCCAGCTGGCCTCACTGCACTCCAGGCTTGCAGCGGTGGTGGGGAACGGACCTGAGGGAGGTTTTAGAAGCTGAAGGTGGCCTCCTGCATTAACTTCACCTGGCAACAATAGTGAGCACCTGCCACTTAAATAGGGCTATTTGGTCCTGTTCTCTCCTTTGCTCCCCTCACCTCCACAGCTGCCTCTGTCAAATTCTAGACTCCTGAAAGAAATTGTCTTTGCAGGGTGGAGACACAGGCCACAAAGTTCCCAGAACATTTAGGGGGAAGGAAGAGGGAGGTGCCTCTTCCAGGGGGACAAAGCTGTTTAGCGCGCCAGGCTCTGGGACCAGACCAGGGTTCAAATCTCCCCTCCTTCTTACTAACCGGCTGAGCCCTCAGCGTCCCCTCCCGTTAGGATTCAGGGAAAGAAGCGGAACCGGCTCTTGGTGCAGCCTGGCCAGAGGCAGGCTAGGTGTGCGCTGCCTTCATAGCTGAGAGATCGCGGCGGGTGCCCCGCAGCAACCCTCAGTCCCTGGCTGTGGCTGGACCCGTGTCGCGCGTCCCCTCC
The DNA here is from genome assembly GCA_004024805.1 of Geosciurus inauris. NCBI lineage: Eukaryota > Metazoa > Chordata > Mammalia > Rodentia > Sciuridae > Geosciurus > Geosciurus inauris. Next base: position 2,607 of record PVHX01023986.1, read on the forward strand.
CCCGACTCACCGCCTGCCTGCCTGCCTGCCGGGCCCGCCCAGGTGGAAGTGGGGACGATGGCCGGAGCGGCGCCCGCGGGAGCCCGGCTGGACCGCGCTGGCCGCGCGGGAGCCTTAAATAGCGCAGAGGGGGCGGGGTGGGGGCAGGAAACGCCACCGGAGGGCGGCGGGCGCTGGGGAGATGGGGCGGGGACTGGGAGGGGAAGACTCCCTGAACCCACCCCGGGAGGTGGCACTGTGAGTTGCGGGGCCACGGAGGGCTAAGTCCTCTTCCCCCCTGCTCCCTCTGGCCATCGAATTCCTGATGGCAAACTCTTGGCCTGTTCCTCTGGCCATGGATGGGAGTTCAAAGCCAGGATCTTCTAGGGTGGCTGGATTTGAAAGGATCATACTAAGAACTTGCAGATCTGCGCAGCTGGCTGAGAGGCTGCGAGGGGTGGGCGATGGGGAGGGGGATGTGAGGACCACTTATTAGGTGGTGGTGGTATGCCAGGACTTGGCAATCAAGGCTCACTAAGACAGGGGACCCTCATGGGAGGGAGGGGTTATGCTCCATACTTCCTAGGGTCCGACGTGGATCTGGGGGTCTTCACCTAGCCACATGATCTTCCAGAAGTCTCAACCATCCCTGTTGCTGGGCAGGTTACAGAACCAGGGCACTAAGCAACTCCCTGGAGACCCTTGAGATTGGGAGAGGGGGCGCCTCCTGACCATTAGGTCGCCTCAAAGCAAGAGAAGGCATCCAAAGAAATTAAAGAGAGAGGCAGAGCCCAACGTCATTCATTCAGGCTTCCTGTGTGGATTAATGAACATTAATAAGATCCTTGAGGATTAAGTACATCCCTGGAGGAACCATGAGAAACCAGCCATACCTGGCGGCTGGGTCCAGTTCTCACGGCTGGTGCAGAAACTGAGCGCATCAGCCCCCGGGGAAGTCATGAGACTTGGTTAGGAACTTTTCCCTCAGGAGACTGCGGGTAGCCAGGTGGTGGGGAAGAGCTCTCCAGGGCAGTAGGGGTAGGGACCTGGACGGCGAGGTTTGAGATGGTGTCTCTGTTCCCAGAGTTGCTTAAGTCTCGTGCCTGTTTCCTCCTTTACAGAACGAGGCTAGTCATAGTACCTACTTTGCAGGGTTGATGGTGCATCCAATTTAAGCACTTTGTGCCAGAATGGCACATACAGGTTTCAAATGAGTGGCTAAAAACACTGTGATAAGACCTTTGTGATGAGAAGGACCTGCGGGGTGGTTTCTGAGGCGGCAGAAAAGGCAGGAAGCTCAGGGGCAGCCCCCGGGGTTCATTCAGTGTCTGGGACAAGTGCTCAGACCCAGAACTTCAGCAATGGCTGCCCCTGGGGCCGAGCTGGATTTCCCTTCCAGGCCCTTCTCTCCAGGCTGAGCCGAGACTCCTGGGATTCCAAAACGGACAACTGCGCCCACTTAGTTCTGACCCCGGAGGGCATGGGAATGGAGGCCCCTGGAGACTGGCTCTCACCACGCCTCTGCGCAGCCTCTGCTCCAGTGTTTCCTGCTGCAGCTGCGCCGGGCTCTCCCAAGGCCTTCCCAGCCCAAGCTAGGGGCAAGGAGAAAGTGGGTGAACTGGGGGTGATGTCAAGGCTGCCCTCACCCTGCTCTGACCCCTTCTGCAGGGGCCCTGGAGGTCAGGGCTTTAGTAACCTGGTCGCTTCCCTGGAGGAAGAAGGAGCTGGGACCAGCCAAGACAACACTCTCCAGAACAGTGCATAGTTCTGTGGGGGAAATGTTCCTAGAACCCCACACTTCCTCTGTGCCTGTGGCCCTCCCAACTCTCCAGCAGCCTCCCAGCTGGTCTCCTGGCCTCTAGCTTCACCCCCGCCCTCAGCCTCCACACTTGCCTAGAATTTGACCATAATGTTGCCCTGTTTAAAACTCTCTCTTGGTTCCCTTCCATCTTATACTCTCCCACATCCAGGCCTCGGCCACTTCTCCATTTCCATTCCTTTCCCTTTTTTTTTTGGTACTGGAGATTGAACTCAGGGGCACTCGACTACTGAGCCACATCCCCAGCCCTATTTTGTGTTTTATGTAGAGACAGGGTCTCACTGAGTTGTTTAGTGCCTCACCGTTGCTGAGGCTGGCTTTGAACTCGCGATTCTCCTGTCTCAGCCTCCCTAAGTGCTGGGATCACAGGCGTGTGCCACTGAGCCCAGCTCACAGTGCTGTTTTGTATTTATTCAGGGAGAGGGTCTCACTGAGTTGCTGAGGCTGGCTTTGAACTCGCGATCCTCTTGTTTTGGCCTCCCCCGCTGCTGGGTTACAGGTGTGCACCCCGCACCCAGCCCATTCCTTTCCCTCTTGCGCTCCATCGCCCAGTCACGTCTAATTATTTGGGTTTCTCTGTGTACTCTTGTCTTTGTCCATGCTGTTCCCACTGCCTGGAGCACCCTCACATGCGGGTCCCTACTGAGATAGAAGATAGGCAGTGGAGAGTAGGGAAAGGATGGTAAGGGTCGACAGGAGGGCAGGCATGAGAACAGCCATTTTAACATGTCCCGACATGTGCATCTGGCCTGCACACACATGTGGGACAATTGAAATATCAAGAACTAATCAGGATAAAAAAATTGTGGTATATATACACAACAGAATATTACTCAGCCTTGAAGAATGAAATGATGGCATTTGCTGGTAAATGGATGAAGCTGGAGAACATCATGCTAGTGAAATAAGCCAATCCCAAAGAACCAAAGGCCAAATGTTTTCTTTGATATGCAGATGCTAATTCACAATGAAGTGTGTGTGGAGGGGGGAAGAATAGAGGTACTTTGGACAAGATAGAGGGGAGTGAAGGGAGGGGAGGAGGCATACAGTGGTAGGAAGGATAGTAAAATGAATTGGACATTATGAACCTATGTGTTACTCTACATCATGTACAACCAGACAAATGGGAAGTTACACTGCATTTATGTATGATATGTCAAAATGCATTCTACTTTGTCATGTATAACTAATTAGAACAACAACAAAAGAACCAATCTAGAGGAGCTCCTCAACTGTGTATGTGCCTTTAGATGGCATGCTAGATCCTCCTAGGTGCACTACGCCAGGAGTTCTCAGTCTTTCTTTCACCTTCCTTTTATTTATTTATTTTATTTTTTTTGGTACTGGGGATTGAACTCAGGGACACTCGACCACTGAGCCACATCCCCAGCCCTATTTTGTGTTTTATGTAGAGACAGGGTCTCGCTGAGTTGCTTAGCACCTTGCCATTGCTGAGGCTGGCTTTGAACTCGCGATTCTCCTGTCTCAGCCTCTCAAAGTGCTGGGATTATAGGTGTGTGCCACTGTGCCCAGCTTACCTTTCCTTTTAAATAAAATTCCTGCTTACTTGCTTACCTTGTTTGCTGTGTCAGTTCTTTGACTCAGGGGAACACAAACCTGATTCTGACTCCTGCCAGAAACACTCCCAATCTTTCAGGGGTTTGCTTAGATGTCACCTTTTCCCAGAAGTCCCCTTCCTGGCTGCCCCTGGGTTAGGTGTACCTATGTGTACTCAGTGGCTCAGGTACTGCCCTATGGTCCACTGCTGTTGTTATTGTTTTTTAAATTGTGGTTAAAAAATAAAAATTTACCATCTTAAACATTTTTATTGGGCCAGGAGCAATTAAAATTATAGACTCCTGCCTATAATCCCAGCAGCTTGGGAAGCTGAGGCAGGAGGATCCCAAGTTCAAAGCCAGCCTCAGCAATTTAGCAAGTCCCTAAGCAACCGAGTAAGAAATTGTCTCAAAGTAAAAAATAAGAAGGGCTAGGAATGTGGCTCAGTGGTTAAGCCTCCCCTTACCCCAACCCCGGGGGTTCATCCCTGGTACCAAAAAAACAAAACAAAACAAAACAAACAAACCCACATTTCAGTGATATTGAGTATATACACATTGTTGTGCAACAGATCTCCGGATCTCCAGAATCCTTTCATTTTGCAAGATTAAAATTCTATACCCATCAAACAACTCCTTTTTCTTTACATAGCCCCCATTAGATGGTGAGCCCCTTGAGGGCAGGCAACCAGGTCCCGCTTATATCCCAGCACCCAGCAACGCACCAGACAACAGATATTTACTGAGCACCTCCCAGGGGCTATGGCACTGTCCTTTCACTGGAGATCCACCAGGGGACACACCCACAAGTCCCTGTCCTCAAGGAGTGCACATTCTGGCTGGGGGAAGATAGACAAATAAAATTGGGATGCGTTAGTGATACATGCTATGGGTCAGGTCAAGAGGCTTGAGGTGCAGGTTTGGCCAGTGTCAACCTCAGACAGAAGAGAGGAGAGGTTTGCACTAAAGAGCTGATATTGGAGGTGAGCTATGAAGGAAGAGAGGAAGCCCTGTGGCTCTTTGGGAAACTGCGCATGCAAAAACCCGGAGGCAGGAGTTTTTCCTGCTTGAGGAACAGCCAGGATGTCAGTTTGGTTGGAGCAGAAGATCAAGGAGAGGTGAGGACAGAAAAGCAGTTAGGGATGGAGGGGGGTTAGACGAGGCCCTGCATAATGCCTTTGGAGGTTTTTGTCTAACTTAGATTTTGACAGGATCCCCCTGGCTGGGTGCTGAGGTAGGTGACAAACAGACATCACCCTTTAATGTAGGGCTTGCTGCCTGGCGTGTGGAGTCTGATCAGCTGGCCACCTCCAACTGCTAGCAGTTTCGGGTCTACTTCTGCTGTCCAGGTGGGCCAGTGCTTCTTGGGGTGAGCTTGGGAGATGATGGCGCCATGGGGTAGTTGAGGGCTCAGCCATTTCTGCCCCGTGCAGGACGCCTCATGGCCAGTCTTAGCTTTAGAACTCCTGTGATGGATCTTGTGGCTCTGTCCGGCTGCTCCTTTTCCTATCTGCAGGGGTAACTCCCCAACACACTCTCTGCACTCCCCACCCCTGCTCAGAGTCTGCCTCCCAGAGTCGGGGCAGGCAGCAGAGAGCTGGAAGCAGCAATCCAGGTGAGAGTGAGGGGGTGTCTGAGTCAGGCGGGGCTCTTATAACAGAGTTCCAGAGACTGGGCAGCTTAAACAGAGCCACGTATTTCCCACAGTTCTGGAGACTGGAAATATGAGATTGTGTGCCAACATGGTTGGGTTCTTGGCCTTAGGGAAGGGGCACGAGTTCAGTCCATACAAAGGATTTGGACCAGGGTGGATGCAGACAAAATGTTTACATTGGGCTGCATGGTGGCCGTGACTGTGTGCAATAGATGTGGACTTGAAGACTGTATATGCCATCTCTATCTGTCATATGCACAATTCAGGGAGACTTGCAGTGCATCCTGGTATGGTGGGGGACAGGGAGGTAGAGATATATATTCTCAGAAGACCAGAGGGACACGAGAGCCACCTTGTGGTGGCAGCGATGCATCCTGGGAACAGTAGCCCAACACGTGCTGGATGAAATCAGTGAGCTGCTTTGCTCAGAACAGCTCTTAGGCCAAAGACGGGATGTGAGGGCTGGAATGTTCCTTCCTTGTGGTCTTGGCTTGCATCCTGGAGAAACGTGGCCAGGACTGGAAGTTCAGCCCATGTCGAGCCCTCAGACCCTACTCGGAGAGCTGATGATGTTTTCTGGTTGCTTTGGTTTTCAGGCCACCCTTGACCAGGCAGCTGGAACCACCCAGGAAGATACTGGAATGCACAGCAGCACGTAGGCGAAGATCACGCCTCCCTGAGACTTTATGACCATCCAGTCCTGACCCACCATGTGGCCTGAGCATCAGGCAGAGACGTTCGTGAGCACTGGCATACATTGGTATTTATGGGATACATCACACCATGCTTATCTTTCACCTACGGTGTCTCCTTTGATCCCTATAATTCTACTGGTATGCGCTGTCCCGAGTGCTGCACCGAGTGTAGTCCCTGGGGCCTGAGAGCTACTCTCCACACTGCTGTGCCCGGGGAGGCTGGGCTGCATCAGTGGCTTCACAGGCTCTCTTCCCCTCTGACTTCTGGTTGGGCTGGGTCAGTGGGAGCCACTGACAGGAGAGCAGGAGGTGGGAGAGCAGGAGGGATTTGTGTGACTGCTGTCATGGAATGCATCTCTTAGCTCCTGGCTGATGTTACCCTGCTGCTAGCCCCAAGGTACTGCATGCAGTATCCCTTCTGGGTTTCCTTAATCATGTCAACACCTTTGAAAATAGTCTTTCTTGGAAACTCCTTACAGCTACTTGGTTTGAATGGACCATCTGTTTTCTGCTGGGACCCAGTTCCTTTTGTACGGATGCCAAGACTGAGGTCCTGAGAGCTGTCCGAGGCTAGTTAGGGTGGCGGAGCTGTGCTTGTGAGGCAGTAAAAATGATTCAGTCCCGGGAGTGTGGCAAATGGAACAGCCCATCCCTGGGCCCTTTAAACCTGGCTGGCTCATCCACCTGCCATGGCCACACAGGAAGCAAAGGTGAGCCACAGCCTGTCTCCACAGTGCGCTGGCTTCTGCTTGCACGGGCTCTTGGCACACTGGCTTCTGGGTTTCGGGCTCCTGACCCTGGCCTTGATGGTCACTAAATGTTCCTCTGGGTTAGTTTATTCTTGCACCCCATTTCGCTTCCCATTCTGGTCTGGCCTCGGATGTGGTGTCCCCTGAATTCCAGGCCAGGACAGCCCTGGAAGTGGGGCCGTGAGCCATGCCACTCATCCCAGGGCAGGTGAGTCTGTTTGTCTCCCCCAGACTCTGAGCACGGTGGGCTCAGGTCCCGCTTCCTTATGCAGTCTCAGAATCCTCCTAAGGTCTGGTGTGGACAAAATGCTTGGGGAAAATGGAAGGAGCTGAACGAACTGCCCGGCGAGGCTTGGACTGCACACAGGCTACGTGGCCTGTTGAGTGTATCTAGGAGTGAGTGTGAGTAGCAGGGATTGTGTACACTCAGGGTGAGGACGCAGGTTGTGATGGCAGAGACTGGGTGGCAAGGGAGGAGGGAGTGTGGTTGCCTAATGAGAGCCGCAGTGATTGTGTGTACTCAGGGGGACGCTCATTCTGAAGGTCAGAGGCGCGGCCGTGGAGGGAGGACAGCGCCCTCTTGTGTCCACAGCTAGACTACCAACATGTGGATCAGGTTCCCCTGTTCCAGCCTGTCAACCCCAGCCCTCTCCACCCTAGCTTCATCCCCCACCACCCGGCTCTTCCCCTGCTGTCAGGGAGCTGTGGGTGGGAATACCGAGCACAGAGCCAGCATGTATAAACCACAGCTTTATTGATTTCAAAGAGGCTGCCTGGTGGGTATTCCTGTTGACACATCCACCTGAATTCCTGGGGACAGAGGGCACCAGGCTGAGCACATGGGTAGGGAGGAAGACAGGAGCACTGCTGCCTGAGGCTGGGGGGCAGAGGGCTGCTGCTGAAGGGAGAGGTTCCCTGGGTGTCTAGAACTGTTGCCTCTTCTCACAGCCCCCTGCGGACCTCTGGCTGCTGGAGGAGACCTTTCCACCTGTGGAGCCCGGCAGCTTCTCCTGAGGGAGCTGGTGCATCCAGCCTGGGGACAAATAGCTCTCCTCTGGCGGTGCCCAAGACTCTCTGCTGCTGCTTTCTCCGCTGGGAGCATGCTTCACCCCTCTCAGACTATCCCTTAGGGAAGTCTGGCTTGATCGTCCCCTTAGGGGTCAAGAAGGAGCGCAGCTCCCCTGGCATGCATATATTAGGTTAGTTTGCTTGTTTAAATGTCTCCTCCTCTGTGGGGTGTGCAGTGTTATCTATCTAGGTGGACAGCGCAGTACTCAGTGGCCAAAAATAACTGCCCCAAATGAAACTGGAGAGCTTAGTGGGTTCAAAGTGGGGGTACCCAGCACCTATAGGACCTCTTCATCATGCAACACCTCTCACCCCCCAGATGTGGTCAGATGGGGGTCAGGTTGGGTGCCGAAGCCTGCAGCTTGGCATCGTCTGGGTGGGGATCCAGCTCTCCAGCCTCCACCAACTTGTGGTGGCAGCGGCAGGTAGAGGCCCTGCTGCAGGAGGATGGGAGGCTGCGGCCCCCTGTGGGTTTGTCCTTGTGCAGGCCTTGCAGGATCCTGTGGAAGATGAGGTAGCAGATCTCACAGATGGTGAGTACGATGCAGACAGCGGAAGCGCCCACCATGAAGTAGGTGAAGACCTTCTTCTCAGTGGGTCGCGCGATGTAGCAGTCCACGGTGTTGGGGCAGGGCGCCACGCTGGCACACTGCACCAGGCGCGGCATGCCGAAGCCATGCCAGAGCGTGTGCAGCACGTACAGGAAGAGGAATTCGATGATGAGCTTGAAGACGAGGCTGAGCAGGTAGGTCCACCACAGGCCCCCGTGCTTCTTGCCGGTGTTGCTGTACAGCTTGGCACATTGGTCCCCGTGCTTCTGGCGGTGGCGCCGCTCCCGATCCTCACGGTAGGCTACATGCAGGATGACTAGGAGAGAGGGGCAAGTGACGAAGATGAGCTGCAGGGCCCACAGGCGGATGTTGGAGATGGGAAAGAAGTTGTCATAACACACGTTAGTGCAGCCTGGCTGCTTGGTGTTGCAGTCAAAGTCCTTCTGCTCGTCTCCCCAGACGCGCTCTGCAGCCACCACGTACACCAGCACCCGGAAGACGAACACCACCGACAGCCAGATGCGCCCAAACGCTGTGGAGTACTTGTTCACGCCGCTCAGTAGCTCCTGGAGTTTCTTCCAGTCCATGGCGCCTGGTGGGGGAACAGGGGGCCGTGCTTACCTGAGGGAATGATCGGAAAAACTGTCATGGTAACGCATCAGCAACATTTATTGAACATTGACTATGTCGGGCATTGTTCTGAGTTCTTTATGTGGATATGCAAGTTCCACCATCACAGTGTTCCTTTGAGACTGGGACTGTTATTCCTCCCAAGCTGGAAATAGGAAACTGAGGCACAATGAGGAGAAGTAACCTGCTCAAAGTCACAGGGCTAGTAAGCCAGCCGAAGGGAATGTGTGCTTGTTGCTAACAATGACTATTCACTGAGCATTTACTATGAGCCACGCATGAAGCTAACCACTTGATACACAGAAGCTCATTTAATCCTATAATACTCCATGAGGTAGATACTACTCTGCTCCCCATTTACAGATGAAAAAATTGATAATCAAATGACATACAGATTGCAAAGCACATATTACATGGTAAATGTTCATTAAATGCCAGCTACTCATTACTGGGAAGTCCAGAGGGGACAAGTCACTCACTTAAGATGAGAGCTGGGTTCAAAGCCAGGCTGTCTGCAAGGGCCTGCGCTCTCTACCTCTCCCCGCCCCTTCTCTGCTGCACACCTGCCCAGACCAGGTTCTGTTACCTCTCCACGCCTCCACATCCTCCTGTGAAGTTGGGGTTAGGAGCCCCTGTCTCTGGAGAGGAAACCAAGTCTGGGAGAGGAGGAAGAGGAGCCTGCCAGTGGGTAGTGACCATAGGAGACCATTTTGGGAGGAGGGTGCATGCAGGGTTATGGCTTTGCTCCTGGAGGTCACCAGATCCAGGGACTCTGAAGAAACAATCCCCTCCTCCCCATGCTGGGCCTGGGGGAGTCCCAGCCACCCACAGCCATGCTGGTGGACAGGGCTTTGTGGTGGGGAGGTGTGCTTTGGTCAGGCCCTCAAATCACATGCCTTTCTCCCAGCCCTGGAGTGACTCAGAGGGTGTGGCTGGGTGAGTCTGCTGAGTGTACCTTGTGTTGGTGGTGCGCTGCCATGGGTGTGAGAGCAGGCACCTCTTCTGGTGCTTGTGTGGGCCTGTGTGCACACATCGGTGCTTGCGGGGCTGGCCTGTGCTCTGAGCACGTGTGATGCCTGTGGTCCAAGAAGCCATCACTCTTGTCCATATTACTGCTGCCGGCTGCTCACTGCAGGAGCTACTGCTTCTGCACCCTGGAGTCCATTTAGCCATGCTCATGTCATCTGCTTAGAACCCACCACAGTTTCTCACTGTTTAACTGAACCCTGGATTCTGTTTTCAGTCCTCTCCCACAATCTTGTGCTGTCTCTCTCTGCTTCTGCTGCATTGAGGCCTCTGTGCTTTACATTGATTCCTTCTGCCTGGAAGGCTCTTCCTCCAGAATCCCACATGGCTGGATCCTTCTTATTACCATTGTTCCAATATCACCCTATTAGGGCCTCTTCAGATTACCTTGGACCCAAACCTGCCTCCAGTCGCTCTGCTCCTACCCGCTTTCTTTTCTTCGCAGGGCTTAATCACCATTTGAAATTAAAGTATTTATTGTCTGGTTCCCCAATTAGGATGTCAGCTCCATTTTGTTCAGGGCTTCATGTTTAGTGCCTAGTACCTGGCATACAGTAGGGACTCACTAAATGCTCCATGGGCAAAAAAGTGAATGCTGAGTTCTCGGAGAAGGAGTGGGAAGGCTGAGAAAGAGCTGGGGAGTCCTGGACAGGAGAGAGGGACAGTACTGATTCCTTCCCAACATCACACCTTTCAGAGGGCCTGCCCCCCACAGACAGGGTGACTGCGAAGACTTCCAATCTGGAGACCCTCCACTATGCCCCACTCGGATCCCTCCAGGCTCTGGCCTTTGGGGAGGACTGTGAAATTATGCACTGAGCATGGAGTCATGCCTGGAATCAGACCTCAGCTCTGCCACTTACTAGCTGAGTGATGTCCAAGAATTCTCTAATGTAATCCACCCTGCTTCCTGACCTCCAAAGGGAAAGAATTGCTATTTTCTTGGAGTGTTGTAAGAATCCTAACAGGGTTCGCTACTCTGACTGCCACCCACCTGGGGAGAGTTCAGGAGGCTGAGGTGGAGATGGAAGCATCACCTGCCAGTCCAGGGAGGAGAGCAGCCCCAAGAGCTGCTTCCACCTGACACCTTCCACGGCTGCCCCCAGCCCCAGGCTCCTCCTGGGCCCCCACCTTTCACCTTCCAGCTGCTCTGGGCCCAGTCCTGCCGCCTGCCAGACACACCCCAGGGAGGCGACTCATGGTGAAAGAATTTCCCTCCCAGACCGCTCTGGGGACTGGTGGATCCGGTTCTGGACCCCCTGCGGTCCCCCACCACTACCTCCCAGCACAACTGTTTTATCTCAGCCCCAGGATGGGACCGCATCCAGCTTTTTGCTGGTCACCCCCACGATGACCTCCAAAGATAGAAGCCCCCTCTCTTCCTTTCTACGCCCGTTTCCCTTCATTCCAAGCAGCTTGGGAGCTTGTGGTTCTGGGGACGGGGGTCGGTCCGGGGACCTTCCAGTAGCTGGAACGGGCACCCCGCCAGGAATCGAGGGGCGAGCAGGCAGAGGTAGGTTGGGGCGTTGGAGGATCTCTCCCTCTGCCGCCTCTTCACGCCCCGGCCCCAGCCCGGCCGCAGGGGAGCGCAGGGGAGCCCTCGCACCCGGGACCAACCCCGTCCCGCTCTTACCGTCAGCGGCGCGGCCACCTTGGGGCCTGGCCCCGCGTCCCCGAGGCCCGCAGCAGAGGAGGCCCGAGGGAGGCCCAGCGCAGCTCTGAGGTCCCGGAGGCGCTCAGCGGGCAGAACCGGGTGGGCGGGGAGGGAGGGTCCAGGGTCGGGGGCGGAGCCCCAGCCGCCCGCGGCGGTCCCGGGTTCTAGTTCCCGCGCCGCACGCGCCCCGGGCACGCTCCCGAGGGGCTCGCGGCTCGGCCCAGCCTCGGTTTGTTCACGCGTGGAATGGGGGCATCGGTGGCCATGGGCAGGGCTGTGGCAAAGGCGCCGATGAGATTCGAGGCAGACTGTTCCGTGCCGCGGCCGTGGGACAGACTGCAGTCTCAGCTCACCCCCGCGCCTTACCAAGGATTCTGTGCCAGTGCCCTGCCCATCTCGGTCCCCGCCCGGCGAAAGGCTTCGACCCTGCGCGAGGACACTCCTGGAAGCCTGCCCCGCCTCCCCTCGGCCCGCCACTCTCCCCATGGGTCCTCATTGACGGAGGCAGGTGCACTTTGGAGGGCCAGAGTGGGGGCCAGACTGTGCGCCCAAGGCGGAAGGGTTACAGGGAGACCTGTGCCTGGAAAGATGTGCAGGGGTGAGGACCGGATGGAAGAGGTCTTTGCCTGGAGTTACTTCAAAGGGCAGAGCCTGCTCCCCGCAGGGTCAGACCTGTGTCCTGCACCCTCTGGGGAGGCTGGGCTGCACCTGGCCTGGGCTCTGGGAACAAGGATGCTTTGTCTTATTGACTAGTTTGCTGTGACTAGGAACCTAACAAGAGCTCATGGTGTCCCATGAGCTTGGGAATCCCCTGGCTTCCGGACTCCAGGAATCCCTGAATCTTAGTCACCCTTAGTCACCCTCAGGCCTGAGTCCTCCCTGTCTGGACAGAGATGTCTGCCAGCACCATGGGAACTGCACAGCGTTTGTCCGGGACTGCACCGGTGTATGCCTGCGGTCATGGCATAATGAACAGCGCCACTTTGTGATTTAAAAAATGCCCCCCTGGGCTGGGGAAGCAGCTCAGTGGGAGACTGCTTGCTTGGCATGTGTGAAGTCCTGGGTCCCATCACCAGAACCAGAAAACCAAAACCAAACCAAAGCAAGACAAAAAATGAAAAAAATCCTCCTAAGTTATGGATCAATTATGGTCCTCCTACGCGTTTTGTGAGAGGGCTGCCTCTAGATAGATTGGTAGCCCAGAAACATCTTTCTGCCCCAGGGGCTTTGTTTCACCCTCTCAGGATACAGATGAGGCAGGTATGATTCTTCCTGCTTCTATGAATGAGAAAGCTGACACACAGAGATTGGATGACTTGCTCAGGGTCACACAGATAAGTAACAGAGCCAGCTTGGAAGACTGAGCAGGGTTGAGTAGCTGTATATAGGGCCAACCTGTAGGGCAGAGGCCACCTTTTACTCACTGTGGCCACGGCCCTTGAAAATCTGTGTTGAGATGGGACAGCAGTGCCTGGTCTGGGTGGTTCTGCACAGATGCGGGTTTCAGGGTGTATGCATGTGATGGTAGGAGTACCATGACTTTGCCACCTGCTGCCTGCCACCTGCTTCCTAGCCACTTTCAACTCATTGGAACAATATTTCTGTCCCTGCCGTGCTACAAACAGCTTGTCAGGGCCACCACGAATCTCCACGATGCTAACCCTGACAACCACGTCTCCGTCTCCATCTTCTTTGACCTTCAGACGCACCTGACAAAGCTGGCCACTCCTTTCTTCTCAGAGTATTTTCTTTCCCTGGCTTCCTTGACACCTACTCCTGTGTCCTCACACCTGGGAACCTTCAGGTCCTGGGCTCTAGGTGGGCAAGTTCCAGGGCCCTCTCCCTCTCAGGTGAGTTCCTGGGCCTTTAACTCTCATTTGTTCACTGGTGATGTGCACATTTCCAGGGCTTGTCCTGAACATGTCTGGCCAGGGCTGCCCACCTCCTGTTTTTCCTTCCTGAGTCATCTGTGCATATTCAGCTATGGCAACAGCCTTCATTTAATCTATAGCTGTAGGCCTGGCATGTAACCATGCACTTTGGCTTTTTCAGTTAAAAAAATATTAGACATTTCCCTTATGAGTAAAGAGCAGACTTTTTTTTTTTTTAGAACTAAATAATATATGTTCTATAATATATCTAATCAGTCCCACAATGATGAAAATTAAGGCTGTTTTTTAGTCTTTCTATTTCAAACACCATTGCAAGGAATATCCTTGGACAAACATCATTTAATTCATTTGAAAATTGTGTTTATAGGGTATTTTCCTAGCAGTGGAACTTTTGGGTTACAGGTGTATGCTCATTTAAAAATTCAGACATGAGAATTCTTTTTTCTCTATATCCTTATCACTATAGTGTTACCAAACTTTATGATCTTTGCCAGTGGTACTTCATTATACTTTTATTTTACTTTTCTCCTATCATGGAGTGAGATTGAACATCTTTTCATATATTTAAAAGTCATTTTTGTTTATTTTTCTGTGAATTGGTTTTTGTCCATTTATATTTAGATTGTTGCCTTTTTATTGTTGATTTCTAGGAGCTCTTTATATATTAAAGAAACTAGTCATCTGTCTGAGATAGGGATAAAATTTCCCCCATCCAGTTTGACACTTGTATTTTAAGTTATATATGAAGTTTTTGTTAAGCAGAATTAAACACTTTTTATGTAGTCAAATACATTTACCTTATTTCTAATGGCCTTTGGGTTTGGTCTTAATTAGAAATGCTTTTGCTACTCTGAGAATATTTAAATAAAAATTTCTTCCATGGTTTCTTCTAGTGATATAAAATCACATCATGTCACTCCCCTATTAAAACCTTGCAGTGACTTCTCATTTAGATTAATACCCACTCTCCTGAGGTTGGCCTATAAGGTTGCAAATGACCTAGTCCGGCCTCACCTCCTGTCACACACCATCCCTTTGATACTGACTCTCCGGGCACAGTGGCCTTCTTTCAGTTCCTCCAGCAAGCTCTGCTGGCCTTTGCGTTTGCTGTTTCCCTTGCCTAGACCATGTTTTCCCGACTCTACCTGACAGGTTCCTCCGTTCCCTGGTTGCCCTGTCCAAAGCTTCCCCACCCCTCGTCCTCAGCAGTCACTCTTCCTAATGTTCTCTTAGATGATCTCCAGGAGCAGAGGGCTCAGGGGTCACATCTCTGCAGCATCTCCCAGGCTTTGGGGTGCGGCAGACACTGTTCCTAGTTGTCAAGTAAATGCTGGGTGCACATAAGGTCGAGTGAGCGTCGCCTGTGTGGGTGAGGCGGTGTGTTTCTGGGGGTAGTGTGGACAGCACGAGTGGGTGTGTTTGGATGTGTGTGTTGGGGAGGTTATGTGCGCGTGTGGGGTTGTGGTGTATAAGGGGTGTGTGTGTGTGTGTGTGTGCCCGCGCACTTGGGTTACTCTGTTCTAGTGACCCTGTGACTTCACTGCATAGGTCCTGTCATTCTGACCCTGCCAGAGTTTGCCCTTTCCTCCTGAGGTCAGGCAGCACCCCCAACAACTGGCCTTTGCATTTTGGGGAATGAGCTGGGAGAGCTCCCCATTCCCACAGAGAGGTTCTGAGGACTTGAAGTCCTTGAAGCCTCACCCTAAATTTCTGCTCCTTGGGAAGGGGACTGTGTGGGAGGCCATCTAGGACATCCCCATGCCTCAGGGCAAGATTGTGTTGCGCCAGGGCTTGGCAGCTACCTCTGCCACCCCCACGCCCCTCAGGCCCTGCACCTGCCATCTGGGGGTGGCAGGACCTAAGCCACTGCGCCTCTTCCGGCCCAGGTCCTGGTCCAGGCTCGTCTTTCTCCCAAGCTGTCCCTCTGTCTAAAGCTCTGCCCTGGCCTTGGGAAGGGGCTTCCAGGATGGGCAGGCCCTCCCCTCTCGGGCTGGGGTTGCCCTTGTGTTCCTGTGTCTGTAGCAGAGGCCTGAAGACCTTTTTATCCCTTGAGCAGAGAGATGGGTCAGGGACAAGCCACCAGGAAGCAAGTGATGTGAAGGGATGGGGCTCTGTAGTCCTGCCAAGCCTGCCTGGAGTGGCAGGCCGGAGGAAGCAAAGTCCCAGGACCCAGGCTAGAATGTGCTTTTCTCCCAGGAAACCCAGTGTGGCTTGCAGCATCTGCTTGTGCAAATTTGTCCTCAAATGGATGGATTACTGAGTTGTTGTCTGGATTCTACACGTTCATCTACCCCTGCCGGCCACCAAGGGCCAACCTCCAGTTCCTCTCTCCACCGCCATCAACATTTTGCTCTGTTTTGGATCTTCCCTGTTACAGGAAGCATGCTGGTATCTCTCCATATTCACACACACACACACACACACACACACATACACACACACACACGCACGTCTCCCTGGCCCTATTTCTCCTTCTGGTGTCTGCTTCATTTCTTCTTACCCTTTTATAGAAAAATTCCTCAAAAGAGTTTCTGTGATTCATTATCTCCATTTTTTTCCTCTTCTTATGCTCTCTTGAAGTTATTCTAGTTAGGTTTTTTGCTTTCCGTATTACACTCTCCAGCTCTGCACAGTGGCACACACCTGTAATCCCAGTTATTTGGGAGACTGAGACAGGAGGATTACAAGTTCGAGACCAGCCTCAGCAACTAAGTGAGACCCTGTCTCAAAATAAAAAATCAAAAGGGCTGGGGGTAGGGCTAGGCGATAAAGTACCCTTGGGTTCAATCTCTAGTACCCAAATACAAAACAAAATAAAACAAGACAAGACAACCATATTACAGCCTCCAGAAGTTTCTCCCTGGTGACCTGCCCTTCTCCAGGAAGCGTTTTTTGACTAAGGCTCATGTTCTTGTCAAGACATGGCTAAATCCCATGGTCAGGTCCTCGTTTTTGCCTGGAATCTTAGCAGCACAGAATGAAGCTGGTTTCTCTCTCCCTTGGCTGACTTGGCTTCCAGGACATCATACTCTCTTGACTTTTTTCCTTCCTCTCTGGACTTCCTTTCTCAGGAGATATGGTCCTTCTATATCTCCCCAACTTCTAAGTATTAAGGCATCCTTGGGCTTCATCCTTGGATTCCTCCTCTTCTCTGTCCTCACTCTCTTGGTAATATCAACCAGTATCAGGGCTTGAAATATCAAAACTAGGTTGACAACTCCTAGATACTGGTCCCCAGCTCACGTTGTTTCCCTGAACTCCATTCTCAGGTATCCATTTGCCAAGTAACTTTCCCCTATAGTTGCGCAGTGGGAAACATACCTTATGATGTCCCAAATGAAGCTCTTTACTTATGAAAGCTGTCAGACTTAGAAGCAAAGCAAAACCAAATCCAAAACCAAAAAGGCAAAGATCAAGACACTGAGTAAAATTTGAAGTTTGGCTTTTACGTGGGACATGCTTGTATTAAAAAAAATTATATGCTGTGTACTTGACATTTGTTTATCTGGTAATGTGCTCCTTCACTTCCTCTCCAGCGGTCCCTTCTCACTTGGCTCTTCCAGTCAATGGCAGTTTTACCAACCTACTTATTTAGGCCCCAAGCTATAAATAAAGTCATTGCTAACCCTCTTTTTTCCTACTCCACATTCAATAGGTGGAATCATTTTGGTGCTGCTTTCAAAATATTTTCAGAATCTGACCAGTCTGTTCAATCCTTTTGAGTATTTACCTAGGAGTGGGCTCGCAGGGTCCTGTAGTAACTCTGTGTTGTCCTGGTAACATTAAGCATAAGCCCTATCTTTCTTGGATTAATCTGTGACTGTCTCACCCCTGGATTGATCCAATAGTCTCATAGCTGCTCCCCCCACTTTAGCCCTTGCCCCTGTCCATTTACCGTAACGCAGTCTCCAGAAGGGCCCTGCATTTTTTCATTCAAAATTCCCCCACTGGCTCCCTGCTCACTCAGACTGACAGCTAATGGCATTGGGATGGCCTGTAAGACCTGCCCGGCCTCATCTGCACGCTCCTTCTCACCTCTCCTGGCCACTGGTGTCCTAGCAGCCGCAGGTGCATGGCAGGTGCTGCGCAGCCTCAGTGCTGTGGACATACTCTGTCTGGAACAGCCTGGCTGACCTGCTTTGGCCTCCTCATCTGAAGTCATAGCTCCCTGTCCAGCTCACGGCAGCTGTGTAATCAGTTCCCCTCTAGCTTAGCGCCCCATCTCCAGAGGTTCCTCCCTGACCACCTGCCCTCCTCCGGGAAGCTTTTGGTGACCACGCCTTCTTTACCCCCTCTTTCCCTTCACCAGGCGGAAATCCCAGGGGGGCTGTGTGGCTGGCTGGAGTCCCTCTGTCCTCATCCAGCCTCTGCTCCTTCGGGGTTGGTGGTGGGGAAGTGGGGGGCTCTTTGCTTGGCCTGTGCTTTGAGTTGCCAGAGGGTGGGCCATCAGGATGGCTTGGGAAGCCGGTTGGGGGTGAGGTGTATGCAATATGCCTTGAAGTTCACCTGTCACCTCACGTGTGGTAGATTCCTGGAGCTTCCAGAGCCTTGATCCTAGCTAAGGAGGGAAGGGGCACTGGCCATCGGGGAGAAGAGGTATGATTGTTTCCCAAATTCACTGTCCCTACACATGGGAGAGGTCCTGACCTAAGCAGTGGAGAAGCTGGCTTGCCATTGGCTGAGCTAGGAAGCGTGGGTGAAGGAGCATGTTGGGAGAGGCGGAGAAAACGGGCTGCTGCTGCTGGTGGTGGTGGTGGGCTGTCACTGTGCCTGGAGTTAGCTAAATGACTTGTCAGTGATACTCTGGTGCAGCCATTTTGATCAGGTCTTTGGGACATTCTGACGCAGACCTCTTTTGGTCATGATGTACGTGCACAATAGGCAGCTTCACCCCCTCACGCCCTCATCCCTGAGCCTCACCCGATTTCCAACACTTAGCCCATCCTGGAGCCTCAGGGGTGGGGTGTGGTCGGGCCTGGCTGCCTTCACAGAGCCAAATTGTCTTCGGCACCCTCACCCTTGTGTGTTGATGGTGTGGATGTGAAATGGCACAGTCTTTGTGGAGAACTGTTTGGCAGTTCCTCAAAAAGTGAAACACAATTACCACCTGAGCCACCGAGTCACTCCTGGGTATGCACCCAAGAGGAACGAACGGGGGACTCAAACACTAGGACGTGAATGTTCCTCGCAGCAGCGCTCACAATGGACAAGAGGAGGAGACAACCCAAGTGTCCGTCAACAATGAGTGGATGAACAAAATGTGGTATAAACCCACAGTGGGATTCTATTCAACCACAAAAGAGGAATGGAGTTCTGGTGCATGCTACAATAGGGATGGATCTCGATGACATTATATAAGTGACATGGACCACACACCAGAGGACAAACATTGTATGACTCCACTTTTGTGAAATATTGATTGAGTGGGCAAACTCATAGGTACAGGAAGGAGGCGAGAGGTGACCAGGGACTAGGCTGAGGAGTGAGTGGGGGTTAGTGCTGAATGGGTACAGAGTTTTCATTAGGGGTGATGAAAAAGTTCTAGAAATGCTTGTAATGGTTGTATATCATTGTGAATGTAATTAATAGCATTGCCATGTACACTTAAAATGGCTACGATAGTAATTTTGATGATGTGTATATTCTATCACAATGAAAAAATAAAAAAGAGAGTTGGGATGGAAATATGGATTTAGGATTCAACATTGTCCTGGTGGATGTCAAGGCCACAGGAGAGGATGGGTCACCCAGGGAGGGTGAGGAGAGCACAGGGCCTGGGATGGAGCCCCAGGACCTTCCCAGCTCAGAGGTGGGCTGAGGAGCCGGACAGGGAGCGTTTGGAAGGCAGCCAGAGGGCGGTGCTGCAGAAGCCCTGCTGCCTTAGCGGGGAATCTTCACTGCAAATGACAGAAATGCAACTTATTTGGGGCAGGAAGGGGAATGCACTAGTTCATAGAAACACAGGAAGGGCAGCAATGCATACCTCAGGCTCCTAACAGCACCTGGAGTTGCGTATGGAGTGTGTCTAGGACCTCTGCCTTTCACTTGCCTCCTATGTTTCCTGGTACTGGTGGGATTTTGCCTAAGACTTTCACACAAGGTCACTGGCAGCTCTGAACTTGGGTCTCTCCAAGTTTTGCCACTGTTTGCTTCTCTTAGAGTCAATTGAAATAATCTGAAGATTATTTCCGGCCTCATCTGAAGCATATATTCACCCTAAGTTCACCCCAAGGCGCCCGAATGCATGGCTGATGGTCATCTTTAGAACCCCAGTATAGTGGGAGTGAAGAAGTGGTGGGTGGACAGAACAAAGGGTCCTTGGCACTGGGAAGAGCTTAAAGAAGGAAGGCGGTGTACTGTGAGTGCCTACTCATGCAAGACGAGAAATGGAAAGCCTCAGTGGGCTTAGTGACAGAGGATTGTAGGTGAAGTTGGCACAGGCAGGGCTGTTGAGCATCATGGTGGGGCAGAGATGGATCATTGCTGGTGGGCGAAGGGGTAGGAAGTGAGGAAGGAGAAATGGTTGTGAAAGCCAGGAGAGATAATGAGGTAGCTGCAGGGGATGAGGGCTAAGGAAAGGTTTGACTTTTGTTTTTTGATGGGAAAGATCTGAACTTGCTTATGTGCTCAGAGAGCTGGGAGGGAAGCAGAGGTCACAGATTTAGCAGAAAGCAAGAGAACGGGGCGGATAGGGCTCCTTGGCACTTGTAGGGAGATTAGAGAAATAACAGGTGCAGCCCCCCATGTTCACTGTGCTACAGGGGAGGAGCGAGGAAGGGGTGGTCTATAGGCCTGGTGGCAGTCACAGGGAGACTGTGTGTCTTGGACAGCTTTACTTTCTCTGAGAAATAAAATGGAATGGGCCCAAAACCTTGAAAGTAGAGAAATTGAGAATGCTGCCAACTATGCACAGTGGCCAAGAGATCAAGGCAGGATTTGTTGGGCATCACCAAGCTGGGCAGGGCTGGAGGACATGAATTTGCAGTGGCCTCACTCTGGCTTTGTGGATTGCTCTCACGGAGTCCAGCACAGGGAGAGGAGATGGAAACACTCAGCAGGACTGACTGGGGCTTGGAGTTCTGCTCGGCAGGAAGGGAGGAAAGACAATGGGGATACTGCTGGGCAGCAATTTGTTGCAATCTTTACCGGGGCACGTGTTGATTACCCTTTCACTGTGTACCTGGCATGGAGGGGGGTACCACTGCTGCTGGTCCAGGAGAGAAGAAGGCATCAGTTGTCAGGGCCCATGTAAGATGAGGATGATGTCAGAGATGCTGTGTGTCAGGCCTCACCTGGATACCGAAGGAAGGGGTGGAGGAGGGGCTGGTGGATGGGAGAAGGGCTGCCCATGCCTAGGAGGTCCAGGGAGGGGGCTGAGGGAGGAGCTAAGTGAGAGGGCTGGGGCGGCAGCTGCAGTCCAGAATGGGATGAGCTGACCTTGTACCTGTCTTACTGTTTCACCTTCTCTGATTAAATAGCCCACGCTGTCCTTCTCTGATCTGTTTGAGCCTCCAAGGGGCTCTGGATCCCATTTCCTCGGGCTCCTTTTAGGAGCTTGACCTTTCTCTACCAGCTTCACCCCATGAAACATTCTTAAACATCCCTTTCAATGCTCTCCTCCGTGCTTACCATCTCTATTTGCTTGGCTTTCACCGTCCCTCCTCCTCCTTCACTGGGACCGGACTTCTTTCTGTGTCTCATCTCTGCAGGTCACACCACTGCCTTGGGTACAACTGATCACCTTGTGAATCTACTGAGTATACTTCAACCCTTACTTGATTTGACCCATATCAGCATTTGGTTCTGAAGATCACTTTCACCTTCTAGAATCTTCCTTCTCTTGGCTTCTTCCTCCACTGTAACCTTCATATGCCCTCGGCTTTGTTGACCTCTATTGACCTATGCTCGGTTGACTTTCCTGCACTCC
The DNA here is from genome assembly GCA_004024805.1 of Geosciurus inauris. NCBI lineage: Eukaryota > Metazoa > Chordata > Mammalia > Rodentia > Sciuridae > Geosciurus > Geosciurus inauris. The sequence goes on from PVHX01023986.1 coordinate 23,807, forward strand.
ATTTGGCCTTTAAACCTCCATCCTTGGGCACATTTTCAAGTCTAACTGCATCTCTGTACAGCCTCATCTGCTCTCCGGGCTTGTCACCCCCACCACAAAGGCTCAGATATGTGTCCAAGTAAAGGGCAACCCTCCCTACTCCCCAGAAGAGGACGCTGCTCAGGGATGCAAGGTTGTTTCAACATACGGAAATTGATAAACGTAATTCATTGTATCAATAGACTTAAAGACAAGAATCATGTGATTATCTCAATAGATGCTGAGAAAGCATTTGTCAAAACATGGCACCTCTTCATGTTCAAACTCTAGAAAGACTAGGGCTAGTAGGAACATCCCTCAACATTGTAAAAGCTATCTATGCTAAGCCCCAGGCCAATATCATTCTAAATGGAGAAAAATTGAGAGAATTCCCTCTAAAAACTGGAACAAGACAGGGATGCCCTCTTTCACCACTTCTATTCAACACAGTCCTTGAAACTCTAGCTAGAGCAATCAGATAGATGAAAGAAATTAAAGGGATAAACATAGGAAAAGAAGAACTCAAAATATCACTGTTTGCTGATGACATAATTCTGGATTTAGAAGATCCAAAAAGTTCCATCAGAAACCTTCTAGAATTAATAAATGAATTCAGCAAAGTAGCAGGATATAGCTGGGTGTGGTGGCACAAGCCTGTAATCCCAGAATTTAGGGAGGCTGAGACAGGAGAATCACAAGTTCAAAGCCAGCCTCAGCAACAGCGAGGCACTAAGAAACTCAGTGAGACCCTGTCTCTACATAAAACACAAAATAGGGCTGGGGATGTGGCTCAGTGGTCGAATGCCCCTGAGTTTAATCCCCAGTACTAAAAAAAAAAAAAAAAAAAAAAAAAAAA
>PVHX01023987.1:0-24784 GCA_004024805.1 Geosciurus inauris
CCTTCCTTCTTTCCTTCCTTCCTAGAAGTGCATCTAAGGATAACTTCACCTCTAATCTTGCTTGGATCACATTATAAGCCTGTACCACCACCTGGCTATCCCTTAATTTAAGGGGATTGATCTCTCCTTCATAGTATTTTGTAAAAGTCTCAGAACTCTCCAGAAAAGGCCTGATTTTAATCAGTTTCCTGGAAGCCCTCCACAATTCACTGTTTATAAAAAGCACTCCTATACTGTGGTTGATCAGCTACAATTGGTAAGTTGTGAAGATTTGTGGCCATGCTTGGTTGCATGATTTGCCCTCAAGCAGCGCGTGAGTGTTACATTCAGAGCAGAGCACCGTGCCTTTCCAGGTGCTTATAGGCAGATTTGATTGAACCAGGCTTACCTCCTGGTTTTGAACCTCAGATCTTTTATTCATTACTGTGTGACTTAGGCAAATTAATCTCATTGGGATTCAGTTTCCCTCATCTATAAAATGAGTATAATAAGACTAATTATCTCATGGGATTGTTCTAAGGATTAGATGAAATAATTAGCACATCTCTGAGAAAGCAACATTTAAGTCTAATCCAACTGTCAAGTTTTACAATCAAGCTAGTTTTCACAGCTACAGGTGAGCTGATGAAACCAGATTGGTCAATAACAAAGTAACAAAAGCAGGTGGTCATAATGAAATTGATCAAATTATGTTATGTGCATAGACAAATTTAACACAATGTAGCCTGCTGTTATAATGCACCAATAATATTTTTAAATAGGAGGGCAAAACAATGACTTAGACAAATTAAAATTTATCATTTATCAAATATTGTTTATAAATATAGGTAATTCTGGAACATCATAGAGTAGGTCTGAAACCTCTGATAGATGCTCAGATGTCTGCAATAATTTAGATCTCCCTGATAGGGAAGAGGCAGATGTAAGTAGTGGGAACATGATGTTACAGGAATAGTTCTATAAAATGGGCCCACAGTGGTGACCCCACAGGCTTTCTTCTTTTAAGAAAGTAATTTTGTTGTAGTGTGTGTGAGAGCATTCTTGTGTGCATGGCTACTTTCTGTTTACCAGAACCAGCTGTAACCTGAGAGAAGCCACAGGTGCTGACCGTTCGTTGAACTCCCGTGTTCTCGTGGTCTGAGCTTGTTTTGCAGCCTCAGCATTTTCCACACCTGGGTCTGCAGTTCCACGCCTCCCACGCCCCCCACGCCCCCCACGCCCTCCGAGGGGTAGGAAAGATATATAAGCCCAGAGTGCTGAAATAAATGAGCTTCGAGCTTCTTTTTCTTCAGAATTGTTGTGTGTGTTTCTTTTTCTTCTGAATCGTTGTGTTTCTTTCATCCGCAGCTCTCTTGCCAACTCGGTTTCAGTTTGGTCGGGCGCAGGCGCTGGCACTGTAGTTCTGCCTTCTTAAATCAACAGAATATATTATATTTCTCAGCCACCAACCTGTTATCTACAGGAGAAATGCAGGCCTGAAATGCTAAGAAAAAGAAGACAAATTAGCCTGGTTGAGGGTGGGGTCGGGCTTTTGTGAGCCTTCCACAGACCAGATTCCAGAACTCAAGGAGCTAAGGATAATTCCCCCTGACCATAAAATCTGTAAGAACAGGTTCCAATTAGAACTGATCAGCATAGGCAAAAGTGACCTAGAGTCTGACGTCACCCTGTTGTCATCAAAAGTCAAGAGGTGGATGTGGACAGGACTCTGAAAACTTCCCTGCTACCCCTAATAAAATTGGAGGGCAGGAGGTATGTACCATGCTTTTCCTTTCTGAGGACACAATCTCTCCCTTGAGAGTCCCTTTTACCTATTTCTATCCCCTCAATAAACTGATATGTCAAATTTTTCTAGCATGATTGCAAGAATCAGGGTGAAAGGGGGCCTCTGCAGCTGCCTTAGCTTTACAGCTGGCCTTTAGCCTAGTATCATCCCCAGCTCTCTAGCCAGGGTTCAACCTGCGGCATTTTCTTTTGATTTTCTATTTGTTCAATTAGTTCAGGTCATATTACCCTTCCCTGGGAAACTAAAAGCCACAGTTTTCCCACAAATTGCAAGCTTTCCACCAGACATTAACTATTGCTATCTTTTGGAAATACAAACCTGTCACTCAAATGCTTGGGGATCAGGTGAAGGATGTACTGTCTGCCCCAGACTTTTCCATCCTATCTATTAAAAATCCCCCATCAGGTCATCCCTCAAATCTGTTTATCATGGTAGCACCTGAGTTCTTTTCCTTGAATTCTCACATGCCTCCTGAAGGTCGCCACTCATGTGAACATTTATGAACATTGCAAAGATGGGGAAACTGAGTCACCTCATAAGCTTCAGGTCAGAACAGATGGTCACACATAGGAGCAGTGCTCCGTCACCCACACTCTGCTTTTTCAGTCTGGAGAACTGGGGCCTGCTTTAGGGAGTGACTGCCAGTGATTTCACAGTGGTTTCCACAGGTCCTTAAACATCTGAGTCTCTCCCAGGTGAGGGATCCAGGCAAAGACTCTTCTCCCAGCTGCCAGCTGCTCTGAAACCAGAGGAGCTAACATCTTCAAATCCTCAAGAGCTCTTCCCTGAGGAACATTCAGTGTTGAACCTTCTACCAGAAGTGTGCACACACACAAATAGGTCCCTTTGGTGCTCCATGCAGGTCAGGTTGAGGCCACAACTCCACCTGGCAGTGTTTCTTTGGCTGGGACCCAGACTGCCTGCCTAGGATTGGCCATAAATTTACTGAAGTAAACATACAATATTTGACTATAAGTGTGCCCTTTGGTTTTTAACTCCACCTTTAGATGAGTTTTGGTGAATGTAATCTCCACCACAATCACATTGGGACAGTTCCTTCATGGAATCTTGGCATGACTGCCCTCCCAGAAGCACTGGTTTTTTGCTTCCATTCTAGTTTTAACTCAAGGCCATTGTTAAACCCAAGTTTCTAGACCATTTCTGACCGATGCCCTCCCCCCACCTCCTTTTCCTTTCTTTGGTACAAGCAGCTAGCAGCCCTGCCTGGTTCTGGCCTGGGCTCTCCATTGCAGTTCCTGCTGCACTGGAAGCTGTGGTTACTGCAGGACCAACACAGTGACCCATCCTATGATGTTCTATAATATTTATGGTTAGTGTGGGGAACTTTTGCAGCATAAAATATCGGCTTAGTCAATAGCAAGCCTATCATGGAGGAGAGGCCTAGAGAGGGGTGATTCTCAGACCAGAAATCAGCTGTGGCGGGCCCTGATATATATATGCTCTTGGCCGTACTTCCAAATCTGTCAGGGATTTGGGGCTTTTTATAGTTACCAATTGCGTGGGTTATAGAGGGAAGCAGGCATGGCCACATGTGCATAAAGGACGGTACCTGGGAGCCGGGCCTCCCTTTGCAGTTAGAGGAACTCACAGAAAAGCCTCTCCCCAATACAGCCAGAGCAGCCCAGTGCTGAGTCAGGCCCCGTGCAGAGGTGGTCGCCATGGCTGTGCTTTTCATCCTCACACTAGCACGTAGTATGTTAGTCATTGTGTTGTTTTAGATTCATGGGAAATGCATTCTAATGGATGAATAGGCTGGTCCCAATCATGCTGTGATCACCCGTGGGGGCCAGGGCCTGAAACAGGCAGTGCAGAGCTCAAAGTTCTGACTCTAAGTCAGATGGACGTGGAAGTCAACTGCACGATCCTTGCATGTGTGTGTCTCTTTGCACACTTCCCCTTATGTTTGTAAATAATCATTACATTTTTTGGTATCTTTTACTTATACCAAGAACCAAAGGAAGGAGATTCTTATGAACCAGAGCACTGATTCTTTTCTTTATCAAACAAACTAACAACAACGAAAATCCCTGTAACTCTATTTGGATATGAGTCAGTTGGTGAAATGTTATGGAACACATGCAGGAAAATAGGTCTTCTACCACAAGATGTAAAAGGCCTTTTGTACCTCTGAGAGACTAACCATCAGATGCAAAATAAGCTAAGGATAGCTGGAAGTCAAAGAGCTCATGATAAAGGGAATGACATATTTGTGAAGCCAGAGAACAGGGAGGAAGATCAAGTAACTTTAGTGCTGCCTCTTAACAGATGAGTAGAATTGTTAAGATAGCAGCAGTAAAGATTTCCCAGCAGTGAGTACAGTCATATCAAGTGAGAATAGAGGGAGTGCTGAGGAGCCCTTCATGGATCCAGCTCAGTTGGACAGGTGGGGTCTCCAACCAAGGAGCCAGAGCTGGCCCTCTGAGTCACAGGAAGTTGCTAACAGTTTTGATATAAGAGTTTAGGTTAGGGGCTGGGATTGTAGCTCAGTGGTAGAGCGCTTGCCTTGCATGCGTGGGGCCCTGGGTTCGATCCTCAGCACCACATACAAAGCAATAAAATAAAGACATTGTGTCCATCTATAACTAAAAAAATTTAAAAAAAAAAAGAGTTTAGGTTAATAATTTTTAATGCTCTGCACCAGACACTCTTGTAAACAATTTACATAAATTAACCCATTTAATCTTTACACCTATTAGATAGAATAGATACTATGATCACCTCTATTTCTTTATAGTTGAATAAATTTATGTACAAAGAAGTAACCTACCTTGCCCAAAGTTTCATAAAATTAGGTGGCAGAAGCAGAGTCTGGACCCTGAGGTTCTGGTTCCAGGGTTTGTCCTCTCTGGTTCTCTTGAACATAGGAACAGGAGTGGGGGTGAGGGGGTGGATTTCGTAAATGGTGCCACATTGGCCTCCCTGGAGTTGCAGTGGTTGGGAACATGGTTTGGGGAGTAGAAATCTCAAAGTACCTCATTCAGGGAGTGTAGGAGGAGTGCAATTGGCCAAAGCTAATTTCTTCTGGATAGTGCATTTCACTCCCCTCATTTCCACAAGTCTTCTGGGAGTTCTTTGGAATATCATTCATGCAAAAGTAAATGATATTTCATCTGCAAGGGTTGGGGTATTTCTTTACTGTCGTCTCCCATCTCTTTCATGTCGGGCGTTACCTTGATCTGTTAAGACAGATCAAATTAGAAAATGTTAACTCTAAGACAATGATCATTTCCAACCTGCTGCTTTTGCCAAGTTATGGAAAATAACCAGACAAAGATGGGAGGGCTAATGCTTGGCTCTGTAGTGGCGGTGAGGCGTGATGTGAGGTCCTGCCTAAACAAAAGCACCTGGGTGCAGACATGTCCAGCGTGGGAGCGGTGATGTGTCCGAGATGTCCATGTGGAGGGCAGCAGTTTCTAGGTCATTACAGTTAATTATATCCAGTGTCTCGGCAGTTTACTTATGTTCTCCAACATGCAGAGATTTTAGTACATACCTCTAAAATCATATTCCTGTTTCTACTTCTGTTATGGTTTGGATATGTGGTGTCCCCCTAAAGCTCATGTGTGAGACAATGCAAGAATTTTCAGAGGCAAAATGATTAGGTGTGAGAGATGTGACCCAATCAATTGCTTATCCACTGATATGGATTAATTGGGTGGGGGTAACTCTAGGCAGATGAGGTGTGGCTGGAGGAGGTAGGTCACTAGGGGTGTGCCTTTGGGGTTTACATTTTCTCTCTCATGAGGGAGCTGTTTCTGCCTGCTGCCGTTCATGTCCTAAGCTGCTTTCCTCCACCAGGGCCTCTACCATAATATTCTGCCTCACCTTGGGTCCAGAGCTATAAAATTGGCCAACTGTGGACTGAGCCTCTGAAACTGGGAGCTAAAATAAACTTTTCCTCTTCTGAAATTTTATTGTTGAGCATTTGGTCACAGAAACACAAAGCTGACTAAAACAACCTCTAATCTTTTATTTGCATGCCTTGTTCTTATTACACATGAGTTTTAATGTTATTTGAAGGCAGAGCCTCAGTTCAGTTCAACCCTAAGGACTGGAAACTATACCTTGTGGTTCGAATCCTACTCACCAACTATTTTTGTTCTGTTGGACTGTAAATGAAGAATACTTTCTTAATTTCTTTTAATTTTAAATGGTTAAAACAAACAAAACTACATAAAGGAATATATTTCCTGACATGTGAAAAATCATAAATTTCAATCATAAATTTCAAATTTCAATCAAATTTCAGTGTTGATGAATGGAGTTTCATTAGGACATCACCATGTTCATTCGCTTACCTATCATCCAGAGCTGCCATAAGGCTTGGGGGTGGAGTCCAGTCTGTTAATATGAATGCGACCTTATGGTGCTCCTGTCTGGGTCATTTATTATCCAGTCCTTTACAGAAAAATAAAACATTGCCTTTCATTGTACCTGGTGCCACATTGTACACAGAGGTTTGGTAGTAAATAAATTTCTGTTGAACTTTTCTCTGTTGCTGTCATGGATGGTCTTTCCCATTCTCAACCCCCACAAGAACTCTCTCTTGTGCCTATAAGGATGGCCCTGGCTCGCTATCTCAATCACAAGTTTTAGTGAGTTTCATATACAAGTGTGTGGTCTCTGATGTCATACTGTCAGTCACTTGTCTCATATAAGATCTAGTACTTACTTGACCTTATCCCAATCCCTGGTCCCATTGTCCAATGTGAGAGAGACTGGATGTCTACAGAAGGAAGAAGGGACATTCCTGACAACATAATCCCAGCAACGCTTGTTCATCTAGGAAGTGGCATTGCCTTTTCATAGCAGCATCTGATGGCAAAATGTAGAAATCATAGAGCAGAGGGTGAAACGGTGGTTACAGGGGCTGGGGGAGGGGGGTGAGGAAGAGGACGATGGTGAAAAGAGCAGAGGCTCAGACAGGAGGAATGATTCAGGAGATCTGTTGTACAACCCAGTGAATGTAGTTAATAGCAATGCACGTGTACTTGAAATTAACCAGGAAAGTAGATTTACATGTTCTTATCGTACAAACTTGGTGTGTGGCAAGTATGTGAGGTAATGGCTATGTTAATTAATTTGAACACTTCACAATGTATACATAATGTTGTACACCATAGATACAATTTTGTCAATTAACACAATGGCAGTTTTTCAAACACAGACAAATCCAGCTGTCAGCTCTACCAAGTCTCCCCAGAGACACCAATAGCAGCTGCCCACCATACTTTTTTGAAAGACTGAGACCCAGTGGGTAGGACTCTTGCACCGAGCTTACAGATCAGGTAGCAACACCAAGGTTCCTTTCTTCCAAGCTTCTAAAATATGAATTCCAATCTCCTCCCCATTTTTGTCCAACCCAGAGGTGACAGGGGCCTCCTCTGTCCTCTGTGACACCTTAGTGTTCTCTTTTCTCCTTTTCAATTGCTAAAGAGCTAATCAATGATGTTCTTTATCAGATTTTCCCTATTTCTGTGTTTGGTGGGCTTGTCTAACTGGATGTGAATGACAGCAGCAAGTTACAGAGATCATTGTCTCAACCTCCAAGTCCTAGCGAGTTTGCTGTGCAGGTTACCCTGGGTAAACCTTGCAGTCCATTTCATTTTAGCCTTCCTCTTTTGGAGCTTCCCTTCCCTCCCTACCACCTAGCCTGACATGTCTTGGGACATACATTACACTGCAGTTCTCCCTTCTATCTACACCCGCTCCCTTGATGCTTTCATGTAAAGTCATGACTTTATATACAAAATATTGATAAATCTCACATTGCTATGTCCAGTAAGAACAATTCAGACTTGTAGATTCAGCTGCCATGTACATGTCTAACTGAAATATCAGATGTGCTCAACCAATTTCTTGAGCTTCTCTTCAAACCTATCCTTCCTGTACCCAAATACACGTCTTAAATGGCTACCATATTTTCCTTCTTATAACCTAGTGTGGCAAGTCAGGTAGATGGAGCGCATGTCCCTTTCAGGTAACCCTTTTGTGGTGCATGTTCTATGGATTTTGTGTTACATGTGGGCAATATGATTTTCCCCTTTCCTTTCCTTTTTATTCTCATTCTATGTCTCATGTTTACAACTGGAGTTGTTTCATGATAGTGAAATTTGTGGGGTCTGAGGCCAAGGAGTTTGCCCTACTTTAAGCCAGAGACCCAAAGTTATCATGCCTAGTGCTTAGTTTAAAAGGTTTACCTCAGTAAGCTGAGCAATTATCATTTTGTTATAACTCTTGACAGAATAGCTGACATTTGTTGTTGCTACTGTTTTATCTCATATTACCAATTTCTTATCTTTTAACACTTATTTTTATAAAGTTTATTATATAAAATTATTTCCATAAGAATTGCTAATTCAAATTCTGTTAGTTGGCCAAGGATGAGACCCAGGTCTCCTGAAGCTCAATTCTGTACTTTTTTTAATTTTTGGGAAGCATTCTGCATGTGTAAGTGTTTATTCATCTGGTACAATTTGATTCCCCATAAGGTCAACACAAATTTACATTTGTTTCATGCTTCACAGCATGGCTTAAATATTACTTGATTGATTTGATCAAAAGTATCACTGTTCCAAAAAAGTTAATTAGCAGCTCTGACCCAATGCCAGACTTTCCTGGTATGCAAGCATGTGGATTTGTCTCTGCATGTGTGCAGCAGTGGGTATGTAAGATATGTATGGGCATATGTGTGTGTGTGTAGTGTGCATTTGAGGTGGAGAGCTTGTATCTGCAGTGAGATGTGCAGTAAAGAATGAAGGACAAAAGCCACTGGATTCAGTGCTCCTAAATTCCTATTTTCATAATTTACTCTATTATTGCAGGTTCACAGTCAAATATTGGCCAAAATGTGTAGTTGGGGTTGAGAATGGTATTTCAAAATATATAATTGAAGTGTAGCATATTGCTTACTGAGACTAATGAGGTGCTGGGGGGACTGAGAGCAAGTCACAGTCGTGTTGTGTGCAGGGGGGAAGGAACCTTGCAAGCAGAAAATGGATGTGAGCAGTGGGTGGCAGGTGCAACCAATGTGGGGTGAATAATGAAACAATAGACCATGTAATTGGATGATGCACTCTCCTTGTTGGCTGTGGATTATTGCTGCAGGCCCCACAATGTACCCAGCTGAAACAGCCTGCTGTGCAGGGAGAAAAGGCAGGTGCAATATGCCCACAGTTTAGGGACTGAAAAAACTTTCACTTCCTCTAAAATATCTGTCAGCAGCTTACTTCTGTTACTTGAATTAATTTTCTTATAATCTATTTTCCATCTAAGAAAAGATTATGAATGGGAGAGGTACTCATCATTAGAGGTAACTCTCTGGGGTGAAAGAGTATATTAAGTTTTTTAAAAATTTATTTATTCTACTTAGGTATACATGATAGTAGAATGTATTTTGATTCATCGTACACAGACGGAGCACAATTTTTCATTTCTCTGATTGTACGTGATGTAGAATCACATCATATATGCAGTCATACATGAAGCTAGGGCTATGATGTCCATCTCATTCCACCATCTTTTCTGCCCCCATACCCCATCCCCCCCTCCCCTTTGACGACATTTCCTCCATTCTTCCCATGTCCCCTCCTACTTATCAGAGAAAATATATGGCATTTGGCTTTTTGGGATTGGCTTACTTTGCTTAGCATGATATTCTCCAACTCCATCCATTTACCTGCAAATGTCATAATTTTATTCTCTTTTATAGCTGAAAAATATTACATTGTGTATATATACCACAGTTTCTTTTTCACTCATCTATTGAAGGGCATTTTGGTTGGTTCCACAGTTTAGGTATTGTGAATTATGTTAGTACTGGCACCAAAATACACGTGCAGACCAATGGTACAGAATAGAAGACACAGAGATAAACCCACATAAATACAGTTATCTCATTCTAGACAAAGGTGCCAAACATGTACATTGGTGAAAAGATAGCCTTGTCAACAAATGGTGCTGGGAAAACTGGAAATCCATATGCAGCAAAATGAAACTAAACCCCTATCTTTCTCCATGCACAAAACTCAACTCAAAGTGGATCAATGACCTAGGAATTAGACCTAGGAAATTTAGCTTAATAAAAGAAAAAGTAGGCCCAACTCTTCATCATGTTAGCTTAGGATCTTACTTTCTTAACAAGACTCCTATAGTGCAAGAAGTAAAATCAAGAATCAATAAACAGAATGGATTCAAACTAAAAAGCTTCTTCTCAGCAAAAGAAACAATGAGGTGAACAGAGAGCCTACACTCTGGGAACAAATTTTTGCCACTTGAACATCTGTAGAGCACTAATCTCCAGGATATATAAAGAACTCAGAAAACTTAACAACAAAAAACAAAACAACCCAATCAATAAATGGGCTAAGGAGCTGAACAGACACTTCTCAGAAGAAGATATACAATTAACAGACATGAAAAAATGTTCATCTGTAGCGATTAGAGAAATGGAAATCAAAACTACTCTAAGATTTCATCTCACGCCAGTCAGAATGGCAATTAAGAATACAAACAACAATAAGTGTTGGTGAGGATGTGGGGAAAAGGCGTGGTCATACATGGCTGGTGGGACTGCAAATTGGTGCAACCAATTTGGAAAGTAGTATGGAGATTCCTTAGGAAACTTGGAATGGAACCACCATTTGACAAAGCTATCTCACACCTCAGTCTATATTCAAAGATTTTTTTTTAAGCATGAGGTAGAACACAACAAATGTGAACATAAGCCAAACTGAGAATCATTTTAAAAACATCAGGGTTTTTGTGTGACCCAAGAATGAAAATGCAGAGAATTTGGGGAACAAGGTAAATCAGGGACCCATACCTATCCAACTCTCTGTTCTGCTCATCTTTTTTCCTAACTCTTTCCTCATCTCTTTTTGTCTCTTTGCACAATCTGCCAGATTGTTTCTTCCAAGTTTCACATCAATTTTACATATTTGTATCCATAAACAGCACCTGAGTTATACGTATTGCAGTTTCAGACACCCAATCAATGAATTTTACTCAATTTCAGTGGCAAAATTACTCATCTGTATCAAAAGTGGCCCTGGAATCAATGATATGATTAAAAAAATAGAAGCTACTCCAACATCTGGAGACTCAATAATATGCTATTGAATGACACATAGATGACAGAAGACATCAAGGAGAAGATAAAAAATGTTCTTATAGGTAAATGAGAACTCTGATAGAACATATCAAAACCTCTGGGATACTATGAAGGCAGTGTTAAGAGGAAAGTTCATTGCATTAAGCTCATTCGTCAAAAGAAGAAAAAGTCAACAAATAAATGACCTGACATTACATCTCAAAGCCTTAGAAAAAGAGAAACAAACCAACACCAAAAGAAGTAAAAAAGGAAATAATTAAAGTCAGGGCTGAAATCCATGAATCAAAACAAACGAAACAATTCAAAAAATTGATAAAACAAAAATTTGGTTCTTTGAAAAAATACATAAAATTGACAAACCCTTAGCCACCCTAATGAAAAGAAGAACACTCAAATTACTAAAATTGATGATGAAAAAGGAAGTATCATGACAGGCACAATTGAAATACAGAAGGTAATTAGAAACTATTTTGAAAATCTATATTCTGCTAAAATAGAAAACCCTAAAGACACTGTCAAATTTCTAGAGAATGTGACCCACCCAAACTGAACCAGGAGAACAACTTAAACAGATCAACCTCAAGCAAGGAAATAGAATACACCATCAAAAGCCTACCAACTGAGAAAAGCCCAGGACCAGACAGATTCTCAGCTGAGTTCTACAAGACCTACAAAGAAGAATTAATACCACTACTCCTCAAATTATTACATGTAATAGAAAAGGAGGAAACATTTCTAAACTCATTATATGATGCTATTATGACCCTGATACCACAACCAGACAGAGTGACATCAAAGAAAGAAAATTTCCCAGACCATATCTCTGATGAACATAGATGCAAAAATTTTATTGAAAATTTTTGCAAATCACATACAAAAACATATTAAAAATAGTGCACCATGATCATGTGAGGTTCATTCCAGGGATGCAAGTTTGGTTCAACATATGGAAATCAATAAACATAATCCATCACATCAATAGACTTAATGATAAGAATCATATGATTATATCAATTGATGCTAAGAAAGCATTTGACAAAATTCATCAACCCTTCATGTTCAAAACACTAGAAAAACTAGGGATAGTAGAAACATACCTCAACTTTGTAAAAGGTATCTTTGCTAAACCCAAGGCCAACGTCATCCTAAATGGAGAAATATTGGAAGCATTTCCTATAAAAATGGGAATAAAACAGGAATACCCTCTTTCACCACTTCTATTCAACATAGTCCTTGAAACTCTAGCCAGAGTAATTAGATAAATGAAAGAAGTTAAAGGAATTTGAATAGGAAAAGAAGAACTCAAACTATTATTATCTGCCAACCACATGATTCTATATTTAGAGGATCCAAAAAATCCCACAGAAAACTTCTAGAATTAATAAATGAATTCATCAAAGTAGCAGGATATAAAATCAATATCCATAAATCAAATGCATTTCTATACATTAGAGATGAATCCTCTGAAAGAGAAATTAAGGAAACTACCCCTTCACAATAGCCTCAAGAAAATAAAATACTTGGGAATCAATTTAACAAAACAGGTGAATAGACCTCTATAGTGAAACTACAAAACTCTAAAGACAGAAATGAAGAAGATCTTAGAAGATGGAAAGTTCAATATCTCTAGTAATTAGAGAAATGCAAATCAAAATTACTCTAAGATTTTTATCTCATGCCAGTCAGAATGGCAGTTATCAAGAATACAAGCAATAATAAGTGTCGAAGAGGATGTGAGGGGAAAATGCACCCTCATATATTACTGGTGGGACTGCAAACTATTGTAACTAATCTGGAAACCAGTATAGAGATTTCTTAGCAAACTTAAAATGGAGCCGGGCGCAGTGGCACACGCCTGTAATCCCTGCACTTTGAGAGTCTGTGACAGGAGAATCATATTTTCAAAGCCAGCCTTAGCAATGGTGAGGCACTAAGCCACTCAGTGAGACCCTGTCTCTACATAAAACACAAAATAGGGCTGCGGATATGGCTCAGTGGTTGAGTGCCCCTGAGTTCAATCCCCAGTACCAAAAACAAAAAAAAAAAAAAAAGAAAGAAAAGAAAAGAAAAAAGAAAGAAAGAAAGAAAACTTAGAATGGAACCACATTTTGACCCAGCTATTCCACTCCTTGGTCTATACCCCAAAGACTTAAAAACAGAATACTACAGTAATGCAGCCACTTCAATGTTTATAGCAGTACAATTTACAATTGCTAAATTGTGGATGCAATCTAGATGCCCTTCAATAGATGAATGGATAAAGAAACTATGGCATATATACACAATGGAATATTAGTCAGCATGAAAAAAGAATAAAATTATGGCATTTGCAGGTAAATTGATGGAGTTAGAGAATATCATGCTAAGTGAAATAAGCCAATATCAAAAAATCAGAGGCTGGATATTTTCTCTGATAAGTGGATGCTGATAGAGATGCGGGGCATGGAATGAATGGAGGAACTTTGGATGGGCAAAGGGGAAGGAGGAGGGGACAAAGGGGTAGGAAAGATGGTGGAATGAGTTGGACATCATTACCCTGGGTACATGTATGATTGGACAAATAGTGTGACTACTTCATGCACAACCAGAGAAGTGAAAAATTCTCCATTTGTGTACAATGGATCTAAGAGCTTTCTACTATCACATATAACTGATTAGAACTGATAAATTTTTAAAAAAGGAAGTGATACTTTCAGGAAAAAAAGGGTAATGTCCTTGGAGGTCACATTGTGATACCTGCAAGAAGCACTGTCTGCAGTAACTATGGTGTGGTGTAATTCCAAGGAAATAGAAGTTCCTGGGAAGATAAAATATCAGCAGTCCACTGAGGTGACCATGAGAGCACTCAGGTTTATTTTTCTGTGAGTGGCAAATTGGCATAATGCATCAGAGGGCTCTTGTGCCCTAGGAATTGGTAGTTGACAGTTGATTCGCCAGGCACCTGTGGAGTGTCTTGGCTGCACTGAACCCTATTGGCCACCAAAGGTGTGAAGGTCTCGGAGGTGGAAGCTCCACTTTACTGAAGCTTGCAATTCGTTGTGAGAAGGGTCCTCAGCCTCATTCCTAAACAAAACTCACTTTGGAAAATCTCAGTTTCCTTATCTGTCCCCAAAATGTGGTGCAAATATCCTCTACCAGTCCCAAAAGCTTTTCTTTTTAATCTCTCTTAATCAACCTAACTTTCAGACATATTTTACCTAATGAATAACATGATGTTTAAGACATCTTATATTTGATTGATGTGTTTTTTATCTTTTTACATGAAGTTGTGTTTTTATTTATAAAATAAATTACATCAGTGTGGACATCACTTGTCTTTGTTCTAATAATCTCTGCCTTTAGTTGAACTGTTTAGTTCACTTGTATTTAATATTATTACTAATGTGACTAAACTTAAGTCTATTATTTTATTATTAATTTCATTTTTGGCCCTTTTATTTTTTGCCTTTGTGTTTGTTTTTGAGTAATGTTACTATTTTTTTCAGAATGTTATTTTAATTTAACTATTGTAGCAATGACATTTTGCATTAGTTTGAAGTGGGTGCTTTAGAGATTATAGTATACTTCAAAACCTTCATTATGTACTTAATATTAACATTATACTACTTCATATAAAATGTAGAAACTTTATAAGTAATTTTTTTTCCTCCCTCTCTGTTTGTTATGGTTTAGTTGTGAGGTATCCCCCTAAACCTTATGTGTGAGACAGTGCAAGAAACTTCAGAGGTGCAATGATTAGGTTATAAGAATGTCAACCTAATTAGTACATTAACCCTCTGATAGGGATTAACTGGGTGGTAATCCCTATCAGGGGGTTGATGCAGGTAAGTTGTGGCTGGAGGAGGTGGGTTACTGTGGGCAGGCATTTAGCGTTCATTTTTGTCCTTGTTCAGTGGAGTAGTCTGTTTTTCTCTCTGCTTCCTGGTGTAATATCCTGAGCCGTTTCACTCTATCATGGCCTTCCACCATGATGTTCTGTCTCACTCTGGCCCCAGAAGAATAGAGCTGGCTGTCGAGGACTGAGACTTCCAAAACTGTTAGCCCCCAAATAAACTTTTCCTCCTCTAAAATTCTTCTTCTCAAGTCTTTTGGTTACAGCAGTGAAAAAGCTGACTAAAACAGCATTATTTATTTTATAGACCTTGTTTTTTAGAACAATTGTAGATTGACAGGGAAACTGGAAAGTACGGGGGTGTTTTACATATTCCTCCAACACATGCATAGCTACCCCCATTAGCAGCATGCTCAGTTGATGAACCTATATTTATGTATCGCGATCACTCAGAGATCCCAGCTTACATTAGGGATCATTCTGGCTGTTGTTCCTTCTATAAATTTGGACAAATGCACACCAACAACAAATTGGAGGGACTATCAAAAGTTCTTCTTTGGAAATTTCAAGTCTGATAATTTAACTAGCCACATAAGAGGGGATCAGATCAGCTTTACAGAGTTCAGGTGAGCATTGAGATCTGGAGATAAAACTTTGTCATACAGAGTCACAAAAATGGAGTTCAAACTATAGGACTGGATGAACTCGATTATGAAAAATATTTAGACTGGGAAAAACAAAGGATTTAAGACAGCATCTATGGCAAGCTAATAACTAAAGATCAAGAAAGGCAAGAAGAGGACATGCTGACACAGGGGTCTCAAGGACATAGAGAGTCACATGAGATCCAGGAGAGTGGTTTCACACAAAACAAAAGGAGACATTCATACATGGCTGAATGATAGTGGAAGAGTTCTTGAAGCAAAAACAGATTAGGATGAGGGAAGAGAAATGGCAGTCTATGGATAGAACGTCCTGGAGAATAGCTAGGTTTAATGAAGATTGATCCTTGAAGAAAGGATCAAGAAGGAATTCAAGACTCATTTGAAGAGAGATAAACCAGAATATAATACAGCTAAAGGAAGTCAAAATAAAAGAAAATAACAAAGGTTCAGGAGACAGCAACCTGTGGCAAATCCAACAGAGGTGTCAAGTATATGACAAGGAAAATAGTCATCAGACATGACCACTGGGTCCTTGATAACTTGAGTGACATCACTATTTTGAAAACCACTGAAGTGGATGGAATTGGAATGCCACATCTCTGGGCTGAGGAAGGAAGAGTAGGGCAGGGTGAGGAGACAGCTCCCAAGTAGAATACATGTGGTCTTTCTATACCCTTGTGGACGTAGAGGGTGCACCATCTTTAGCTTCAAATTGCTTCCTCAGTTGTCCCTCAGACCAGTATTTTGATCTATATACACACGCTCATAACCTGTAATATTTATTCTGGGGTCGATCTGTTAGTTGCTGCTACTTTGCTTAGCATGTAGTAATGGTTAACTGTGTAGACTGAACTGGATGGACTGAGTTCAAATCCCAAGTCTGCCACTTCACAGTGGTGTGAAATCCTCTTTGTACCTTTCTGTCCTTGTCTGTGTTGTGGGCACCATACTGCCCAACTTGCAATGGTTATGAAGATATACTGCTTTTAAGCATTTACAAATATGCCTGGCACATCATAAGCATTATATGAGTGTTAATTAAACAAATTCTAAAGCTTACCATTAACAGCGTTATTCTGTTAGACCAAGCATTACAAAAAGAACATGAACCCTAGAACAATACATATAAGAGGAAAATTAGGATACAAGATTGCTCAGGGAAGCAGAAAAAACATAATTATAAGTTCATTAAAAGTTCATTTCCAGCTCGAAGCAGGCCAGAAGCCTTATCAATGACCTCTCAAGGTCCCTGTGTGTCCTTTGTATCCCTTTCATCAATGCTGTGGTTACATCATTGGCCTCACACAAGGAAATCTTTCCTGGTTCCTCCAAGGCCTGGGTGTTAGGACACTCCCAGAGAAGGTACTCAGGGGGCACCAAGTCAGGGGTTGGGCTCTCCTGTCTTACAAACACACCATCTGAACATGAGGGGAGGAAAAGGGCAGAGAGGAGGCACTGAGCTCATGACTACCTCAGCATACCCTGTTCCCAAGGACTTCAACGGCCCCAACCTAACTGCATGGTGTACTGGGAAGTGTAGAAGAGAGCTCTCTTGTGAGTATGAACTCTGTCACACATTTCTACTCCATTTTTTTCTGACCATCCATTACCATTTGTGGGACAATGGAATGAAGCAAGCAAGAAAAGAAGGTAGGAAGAAGTAACGATCTAAACCCTTTCCCAGACCCTTGACTCATGGGTTGAAATCCACACAAACAGGTGCAGGACGCTACTGCGTCTCCTGTTCAAAAGAGCTTTGCATCGGAGGATGTGGGCCAGCACAGAAAGCTGAAGACAGAGCTCTCTCCTTGTTCTTTCAAGTTTTCTTCTCTTTGAAGCAGATGGTGTTCTAGAGGAGCATGCCTTAACAGGCCGTTGCCAGGACATGTGGGAGTGGACACGTTGGTGCCTGGAACACGCAACTGCTCACGTATGGGCGTGTCTGGGAAGGAAAATGTAAACGTTGACTTGAGGGTAGAGAAAGAGGGTTTAGGGATAAGCAAGGTGAGGGTGGGCCAAGGGCAGGAAGGAATCACATGGGTCTTAGGGAAAATCCAAACCTGTGTTCCAGGTAGATGAAACAGAATCAGAGCAGGAAGCGGGTAGAGGGATGGGGAAGGGGGTGGCAAGGGGAGGCCCGGGAGGAAGTAGGGAGCCAGGAGGCTTTTAGCAATCCCCTTCTGCTTCTGCCTACTTTACATTTCACAAAACTCCAGGCTTCTGAACTAAGGCAAAAAGTCAAACCAAACCAAAAGACGAGAAAAACCCAGCTGTGATACCTGTCCATGTTCCTTTAAAGAACAAGTCTGGAGAGAGAGAAAGGAAGGAAGCGAGGAAGGGCTAGCAAGGGGGTGAGAACTGGTGCTTTATTCTTTCTCAAACCAACGCTTGCAGAGCATGGAAGGAAACTGTCTCAGGAAGAAAGGTAAGTTTCCCCCTTGTGTGGCTCCTAACAAGGACTGAGCACTCCCCAACACTCTCTACTAATGACTCATTTGTTCATTTATATAATATTTGGAACCTACTGTATATTAAGTCCTTGATAAGCACTCTGGGTATATGGTTAAACAGGATACACATGACCTCTGCCCTCACAGGACCCAAGGATTAAGACAGATATTGAGTAAAAGACTTCAAATACCTAAAAGATAAGTTCTGCAGCAACACTGGGTTTAATGATGTTATGATTAGCAGTAAAAGATTAAAACAAAACAATGTGTTTGGATTTGAAACTAATTAAACAAACTGTGATGGAGAGCAGTGGAGATGTCCATGATCCCATTTCCTGGTATTCAGGCCTTTGTACAATTGCCTCCCAAGAAATAAGACTTAGGATTTGCTACTAATTAATAGAATGTGAAAAGATTTCTGGGAGAGCCACTTCTGTGATTACCTTTTGTTATATAAAACTCTATGATTTTAGCAGATTCTTTTTGGAGTCCTATTCTTGCTATTTGAATAAAGTTGACCTGAGTCTTCCAGCTACAAGATGAATTCTGCCAACAATGTGAGGAAGCTTGACTACAGATCCTTGCTCTGTGGAATCTCTGAAGAGAAAATGCATCCCAGGATGATACCTTGATTAGAGCCTGGGACCCAGAGCAGAGGACCTGAGAAGCCCAGTCTGGATTCCTGAACCACAGAAATGCTGAGATAATATGTTGTTTCAGTCAGTTTTTCCATCTCAGTGACCAATATCCCTGACAAGAACAATTTTGAAGAGGAAAAGTTCATTTTGGCTCATGGTTTCAGAGTTTCAGTCCATGGTCTGCCAGCCCCATAGCTCTGGGCCCAAAATGATGTAGAACATCATGGAGGAAGGATGTGGTGAATTAAAGCAGCTCAGGATATGGCAATCAGGATATAGAGACAGAGCTCCACTCACCAGGGACAAAATAGACACCCCAAAGGCACATCCCCAGTGACCTACTTCCTCCATCCACAGCTTACCTGCCTAGTTACCATCCTATTAATCCATCATGGGAGTAATCCACTGATTAGGTCACATCTCTCATAATCAAATCATTTCACCCTGAAAATCTTTGCATTTTCTCACACATGAGCTTTTGGAGGACACCTCGTATCTAAACAAGCTACAAAATCTGTGACACTCCGTTATGCAGTCATAGAAAATCAATACAGAACACTTTCAATGTCTAAGTCCATGCTCAGAACTGTAGGAGGTTCCAGGAGAAATCAATGGAACTCAAGATTCTACACTCTGCCAAAGTTCAGCCCTATGTTTTGGTAGGGGCCCTGTGCCAGGACAGTGTAAGAAGTGTGGTTGTGTTAGAGCAACTCAGAGAAGGGAGCTTCCAACACTGCTCTGTGGGGCTCAGGCAGGATTGTGCTGCGGTAGATAGGAGTGTAACTCAGAAAGCGAGGACACATGGCTTGCCAGAAACTACAGGGCAGGGAGGGGTTACAGCAGATGGCAAAGCATTTGCAAAGGCTCAGAGGTGTCAAAGACTGTGCGCATTGGTCTACCATCTGAAGGCAGGAAAGAACCCCTAGAGATTTCTGAAAAGAAAGATGAAACTCATTGGCCTCTATGGAATGGTTGTGTGTATTAAAAACAAATAAAACTAGCTGATTATTCTCCATTCCAATCTTGCTTCCCTCTCTGAGTTATATACCTTGGGCCAATTTATGACAGTGTCAACAGAGTTATTATCTAGCTAAAATTACCACCACCCACAATGGGGATCTCTGCTGTTATAAAACAAAAGCTGATGCCATGGTGGGGGAGAGCGCGTGGGAGAAGGCCTTTGGCATCTCTTCCTGGCAATGTTCTTTTTATGCTAATATCTCATAGTTTCCTACCTTAATGGCTCCATTAAATACCATGAGAGTATTTGCAAGAGAAAAGTGTACCTGGAGATGAAGATGTAAAGTTACTAAGTGCATTTTGAGGAACAGAGAAGATTTCTCAGTAACGGAGTTAATGTTCCAAAGAAAGCTTTGTTTATCCGACAGACTTTATGACTATGCTGTTTTCTTCACTCAACGCCTTAATTCTCAGCTACCATAAGGCTGTCCAGATGTTTAAAATAAAAAGCCCATTTGGGTATTATCGGAGATTACTGGGAAGAGATAGACAGACATGATGTTTAGCTATGCAACATAAATTCCCGGAGTAGGTGCCATGCAGCACACTCAATATTCTCGGCCTGCTGAAAGACTGAGCTAATAAATCATAAAAACGAGACGCGGAGCCCCAAACACAATTTACCTCTAGCCAGCTGCCATCACTGGGAGGAAGGCAAGGAGGTGGAGATGAAGAATGTAATCGTGTTCTGTTTCCCTCACAGAAGGCCCGGTGGACTGAATGTTCCATAATCTAACTTTGAGAAGCTCTGCTCTGTCCCTGACCTTCCGATCTAGGATTAACATCAACTTTTATTAGATGCTTATTCTGTCTCCATAAGTCTTGCCAGTTTATTGATACCTTGTCAGTTACCCTCTGTCATTCCTATGCCTTAATTTATTCCATTAATTCCCCCGCCACTCCTTGCTTCCCTTCCTGTCAAATTCTACTTATCCTGCAAGGTCTTGCTGGGGACCTCATCCTTCCTGAAGCCATCTTGAAATAGACCCTCTAGACAACTCTGTCATGTCCCCAATGTATTCAGTTAGAGCCACATACAGAACTCTCGTTGAACCACCTCATTCTTTATCAAGATTCCATTTATTGAGAATAAAAACCATATCTTTTATTTTGTTGGGCTCTCAGAACGATACCGACCAACATTTGCCTATCACAGTGACTGCCTATGAGCCTGCATTCAAATATTCAGCCTATTGGTGCCTTTATAGATCTTTTGGCATATTATAATCATCACTGATTCTAAGAAGTAAATGTTGTTTTTCTTTTCCAGATAAGGAGATTTAAATTGTATGTACTAAGTGTTTTACCTAAGGTCTCACAGCTAGTGAAAAGTAGGGCAGGGGCTTTAGAGCAAAGCACAACTCCATGAACATGTCGCTGCCATAGACCTCCCAAACCTAACACTGCCTCGCACATGGCGGATGTTAGAACACTTCCATGAAATTGATCGAGGGCATATGTAGGCACAAGTGAATGTACACCCTGAAAACTTCACTTACCTCTGGGGGTACCCATTGTCCTGTCACTCAATGGTGCTGTCCCTACTTGTCCTTGTTGACAAGCGAGTTCTCTAGCTGAGTGTTCCCTGCTTAGGATTCTGGTTGTGGATTTCCTTGGGTGATCCATTCAGCTGCTTTGGGTGTTCCAGCTTGCTGATCTGTAAGATAGGCATTGCCCCTGCACTTGGCTGACAGTCAATGCACATGGATGTCGATAGCAATGTCATGGCCAGTGACATGAGAAATGCTAGGAAAATGTCAAGGGAGGAAAATGAAAGTGCGAGATATACAAGTTCCTCATACTCACTGAAGAATGGTACCACTTCTAGGAGCAGAACATAATTTATTATCACTCATAATGCTGCTCTCCAGAAGTCCTTGGCAATGAGTCTGGTCTCTTGATATTTGCTTGGCTTACTCACAAAGGTGGCTGCATGACTAGCAGTCAATCAAGTATGAATGACCCAATGGACATAGACCTGTGCGGGCAGTTGGGAAGGAAGGACTGTAGAAAGGAAAATAAACTTCAAGTAAGGTGGCTGATAAAATGAGATTCTACACCAGGTCCAGTGCTAACCAGCTCTGTGACCTGTTAATCTGAGTCATCATTTCACCCAAACACCAAGCAGTTGTGCTTTCTGTGCTAGTAGTCTATGTGTGTGTGTGTTTGCCACTGGATTCCTGGGAATTTTGCTATTGCTACTTTACAAACAGATGGCCACTAATGAGAATGTTCCTGTCCCTTACCTGTAATTCCTAATTATATAGCATAAATACAAATTTAGCTTTAATTCAATTAAATGGTAATGAGGTGAGGAAATAATACTTGAGCTTATTATGCAGTTCAGGTCACTAAGCAATGGACAATAATATTTGTGTTCCATTAGATTCTATGAGGCATTTTCAAAATATTCTAAAATGTCCTCAAAATACTTTTGCTCGAAGACCCTGTTAAAAGCAGAGACAAGGACTAGAGAAAAACAAATTAAGCATCTTAGAGAAATGTAAATTTAAGTCACTTTTTGAGCCCCAAGGCACCAAAAAAATTTATATGTATATAAAACTGTGAAGACCTTCTCACTTTTCTGAGACTCATTTGCATTACCTATAAAGTAAGTAGTATACCGTACAAGTTTTAGGATATTTTTTCCCCTTCATAGCATGAACATGTGACCAAGTCCAATTTTCTGTAGCATCCTGGGGGGCCTGATATAGGATATGTGTCTATATCATATTGAATATGTGTCTCCTCCAAAATTCATGCTCCTTAATGCCATTGTAACATTGTTGAGAGGTGAGGCTGAGGGAAGATAATTACTGTGAGGTCTCCACCCTCCTAAATGGGATTAAACCTTGTGAATGGGGCTTGGGGGTACAGCTCTGTGGTAGAGGGCACGCTTAGTGTGGGCCAGGCCCTGGGCTAACTCCATAGCACCAAAATGAAATAAGATACATTTAAAAGGGAGTTGAGGTTGAATGGAGCCTCTTTCACCTTCTTGCTCTTGCTTTAGGGAAGGACACACCATTAGTCCCTTCTGCAAGGCACCATCTTGAAAGCAGAAAGGAGCCTTCACCAGAAAAACTGCTGGCGACTGGACTTGCAGCATTTGTGAGCAATGCATTTCTATTGTCCAAGGATTGCCCAGTCTGGCATTCTGCTTTGGCAGCACACGTGGACTAAGAAAGGCCCAAATCAAAGCCCAGGATAGAGTTCTGAGTGACCCACCTTTTGCGGCATGTCCTTTCTGCCTTTAGTCCAGTGTCTGTGGTCACAGTAAAACCAAGGGGTATGGCAGGCTGCCCCTTTTAGGATGTGTGTTTCCCATCCAGTTAAGATGAAAGTGGCACTTGTCTGGAACACCTAGCTGGCATAGCTATTACAACATCCATTAAAATTTATTCTTTATATGAATTGTGAGATCATAACTTACTCACCTTTCAGTAAGTGCCTAGAAAAACTTCATGCTAAGTGCTTTGTACAAATTAGGTGTTCAATTAACAACCCTCGCCCCCAGCATTGGACTGAATTAATAAATAAGTGAGGCAAAGAAACCCAGAAAAGTTAAGCATGGGTGAATGGACTGAATTTAGTTTTCCTCAAATTCACAGGTTGAAGTCCTAACCTCACATGAGACTATATTTGGGGATTGAGCCTTTGAAAAGACATTTAAGGTTTAATGTAGTTATAAGAGTAGAGAGTCAACCCAGTAGGCCTAGAGTCCTTTTAAGAAGAGAAAAGATACCCAGGAGAAAGGCCACAACAGGACAAAAAGAGGGCTGCTATCTGTGAGCCAATGGTAGTGGCTTGAGGAGAAACCAAGTAAGTAAAGACCTTGACCTTGAACTTGGACTTCCATTCTCCAGAACTGAGAAAATAAATGCCTGTTGTTGAAGAAGTCCATCTGTGGTATTGTTACCACAGCCTTAGAATCTAACACACGAGACAATGGACAGGGCTGGATATGGTTGGTTAGTAGAATCTGCCAGGTTAAAAGAGAGGAGAAGAAAGAAGAATGTCAGTGCTCCTTTTGAAAGCCTGCTTAGTGACTCAGTTTAAATTCAGAAGCAACATCATGTGTTTGAAAGAAGCATGCAGTGCTGGGTGAACTCCCAAATGGAGCTCATGGGGTAAGCACCGCCAGACCTCCTGATGACTGTCCTTGTGCTGGCCCTGTGGGCACCCTCCCTGAGTGCAGATGCTCCTCAAGTCGTCCTCTCAGGACATCAGTGCCTAAGTCCGGCCTTCACAGTCCTGGGCATCCTCAGCCACTGTGGTCCACATTTCCATTTGTTTTTAGTTGCACTTTCCCCCATGCACGTTGAAATCTGTTACCTAGAATTTCAGATAACTAAAGCATTAAACACATCTCCCTGCCTGAGAGTGAGCTGCCTTTCAGTCCAGCCCCTCTCTTACCAGAACAATGAGGCATTCAATTCCATCATTTCTCCTGTTTTCCTCCTGAGATACCCTCTCTTATGCTCTTTCCTTCCTTCCTAATGTGAAGGTCAGTAATAAAACTTGACTTTGAGGTTTATACCTCAGTGGCTGCTGGAGAAAATAATGAAGTTCTAGATAGAGATGACAAAGTCATAGCATAAGTCCCTTTTCATATTTTCATTAGTACATTCTATTTATACATGATGATGGGGTTCATTTTGATGTATTCATACATGCATGCAATAAAATTTGCTCCATTTCAATTCCCAGAATTACACTTTTTCTCCCCTCCTTCATCCCCTGCTCTCCTTCTTCTACTCTAATGATCTTCCTTATACTGACTTAGCTTTTTTTTCTAATTGGTACTTTATAAACATAAAAGTAGAATTCACTGTGATATTTTCATGCATATAGATATCATCTTAACCATGTCCTCAAAGTTACATGTTGGAATAGGCTGCTGTTTTCTGTAAGGATTCTTAACAATGCTTTGGACAATTCTTGAAATGAGAAGAAATCATCTGGTCACAGTGAGTTAGATGAGTCACTGTTTCTCTTGCTCCATCATCCAGTCCACAGCAAGTTCCTGAAATCTCCCTTTCATCTTTCTTTACTAATATCACCTTTTCTATACCACCATCATCTTCTGCTGGAATACTGTAGCATTTTCCTAACTCATCTTCCTGTTTCTACCCTTGACCCCAGATACACACTGCACCAAGCAGCAGTAGGGGAGACAGTCAAGTTGACATGTAAAATCTACATCAAACCCAAGCAGCAGGCTCTGGCCTTAGCAGCTTTTACAAGGGAACATAGGTAGACA
>PVHX01023988.1:6257-24883 GCA_004024805.1 Geosciurus inauris
ATGGATTCTGTTATGGTATCCAGATTTATTTGAGGTACTTTCTTCCCTTTTTTTTTTTTCATGTTGATTGTGTATCTTCCTTTCTTGAAATACCAATCTGAGGTATTGTGTCTTTTATCCTATAATCTTGTATTGACACTCCAGATTACCTGTGTCTCACCTTGGAGCTACTTCTGTTCCTCCAGTGTCCCCAGATGGGTACTACTGCCACTAAAGTTGGTGGCGGAGGTAGTGGATGTTCCTCTAGAGGGCAGTGGGAGTGGCCTTGGCTGGGCTCCTGAGGCAGGCCCTGAGGGCTGTTTTGCCCCTCTCTTGCACTCCTGCTGGTGAACAGGAACTCTGAGCAGAACTGGAGGCGGGCCCAGGTCTCACTTAGGCAGGGTCATAAGCAGGAGAGTTGTGTGCGACCCTTACAGTGAGTATGAGCTCCCCTGGGGCTGGAAGCTAGCAGGCTCTGGTCTGCCTTCAACTGGGCACCCCTGGCATTCCCTAAGGGCAGCTTTGGGCCTTCTGTCTTGCCTGACCACAGGAACTCTGGAGCAGAACTGAGGCGGACCCAGAGCACACTTGGGTGGGTCCTCTTCACACTAGGATCTCTGCAGGCTACTCTTACCATGGGTATGCCTTCCTCTGTGGCTAGCAGCTAGCATTCCCTGGTCTCCCATTGGCTGGAAACCCATGGAGTTTCCTGAGGGCGTATCTGGGCCCTCTGAGGCTCCTGCTGGTCCACAAGAACTCTGGAGCGGAACTGGGGTGGACCTTAATGTAGTTCTTATTACCAGATAAATGTCTAGCTTTCACCAAAAGTTCATGAGGTATGACAAGAGGCAATAAAAATCAGACTACAGAGACAATTCATAGAACCAGATTTAACTATGATATTGATATGGGATCTGTCAGAAATAAAATAATTATGCTTAATACATTAAAGGCTCTAATGTAAGAAGCAAACCATATACAAGAACTGATAAATAATGTAAGCAAGAAATGGAAACATAAAAGACCAAAAGAAAATTCTGTAAATTAAAAGCAACCCCACTCAAGGACAAAAAGTCCCTTCAGTGGCATCATTGGTAGACTTAACAGATCCAAGGAAGGAATCAGCGGACTTGAAGATAGATCTATTAAAATTGCCCAAAATGAAATACAAAGGTGAAAATGAATGATAATACAGAGCAGGACACCTAGTAACTAGAACAGTATTAAGAAATATGAATTATTTAATATGCATTATTATTAGAGTACCAAGAAGGGAAGAGAGGGCAGAAAAAATAGTTTAGGTAATAATGACAGAATTTGCCATAATTGATGACAGACATCAAACCACATATCCAAAAAATGCAGAGAACACCAAGCAAAATAAATACCAAAGCAATCACACCTAGGCACATCATATCAGAATTACCCATGTCCCAAAAAAGGACAGAAATGAAATCCTAAAATAAATTAGATTTTTTTGGCATTTTTATTGGTGTATTATGGTTGTATATAATGGTGGGATTTGTTCTTATATGTTTTTACATGTACACAGTATGACAATATACTTTGGCCAATATCATTTCCCAGTATTCCCCTTTTCCCTTAGATGACTTTAAAAAATACATTATTCTAGGATTATCATTTAAAAAAAAAAAAACTTTTTAAAGGGAAATATAGATGACATATTAAGAAATTGGAAAATTTAAAAAAAGATTGGAAAATAAGATGAAATCATATCAAATGCTCAGTTAAAATCAGATAAGTCAGGAGAAAAAAATCTATGAATAAAAAGTTATAAAGATGGAAGATTTTAATCCAAATATATCACTAATTACCTTCGGATAATATTTTTTCCTTTTATTCTAATTAGGTATACATGACAGCAGAATGCATTTTGATTCATTGTACACAAATGGAGCACAAATTTTCATTTTTCTGGTTGCATATGATATAGAGTTACACCATATGTGCAGTCATACATGTACCTAGGGCATTGTTGTTCATCTCATTTCATCATCTTTCCTGACCCCATATCCTATCTCCTCCCCCCACTCCCGTTTGACCAAAGTTTCTCCATTCTTCCCATGCTCCCTCCCCCATTATGGATCAGAATCCACTTATTAGAGAGAACATTCAGCCTTTGGTTTTTTGGGATTGGCTTATTTCGCTTAGCATGCATGATGTTCTCAATTCCATCCTTTTACCTGCAAATGCCATAATGTTATTCTCTTTTATTGATGAGTAATATTCTATTGTGTATATATACCACAGTTTCTTTATCCATTCATCTATTGAAGGGCATCTAGGTTGCTTCCACAATTTAGCTATTGTGAATTAAGCTGCTATAAACATTGAGGTGGCTGAATCACTGTAGTATGCTGATTTTAAATCCTTTGGGTGTAGATGGAGGAATGGGATAGCTGGGTCAAATGGTGGTTCCATTCCAAGTTTTCTAAGGAATCTCCATACTGCTTTCCATATTGGTTGCACCAATTTGTAGTCCCACCAGCAATATAAGAGTGTGCCTTTTTCCCTAAATCCTCACCAACACTTATTGTTGTTTGTATTCTTGATAAGTGCCATTCTAACTGGCGTGAGATGAAATCTTAGATTAGTTTTTATTTCCATTTCTCTAATGGCTAGAGATGTTGAACATTTTTTCATATAGTTGTTGATTGATCATATATCTTCTTTTGATAAGCTTTTTGAGTTCTTTATATATCCTGGAGATTTGTGCTCTATCTGATGTGTGGTGTGGCTAAAATTTGCTCCCAGAATGTAGGCTCTCTGCTCACCTCACTGATTGTTTCTTTTGCTGAGAAGAAACTTTTTAGTTTGAATCCATCCCATATATTGATTTTTTATTTTATTTCTTGCACTTTAGGAGTCTTGTTAAGGAAGTCAGGGCCTAATCTGACATGATGAACATTTGAGCCTACTTTTCCCTCAGTTAGGCACAGGGTCTCTGGTCTAATTCCCAGGTCCTTGATCCGCTTTGAGTTGAGTTTTGTGCATGGTGAGAGATAGGGGTTTAGTTTCATTTTGCTGCATATGGATTTCCAGTTTTTCTAACACCATTTGTTGAAGAGGCTATCTTTTCTCCAGTGTACATGCTTGGCTCCTTTGTCTAGTATAAAATAACTGTATTTAAGTGGATTTGTCTCTGTGTCATTTATTCTATACCATTGGTCTACATGTCTATTTTGATGCCAATACCATGATGTGTTTGTTACTATAGCTTTGTAGTATAGTTTAAGGTCTGGTATTGTGTTGCCTCCTACTTCACTCTTCTTGCTAAGGATTTCTTTGGCTATTCTGGGTCTCTTATTTTTCCAAATGAATTTCCTTCCATGATTGCCTTTTCTATTTCTATAAGGAATAATGTTGGGATTTTAATTGGAATCACATTGAATAGTACCATTATCTGTATAGTACTTTGGGTATTGTGGCCATTTTGACAATATTAATTATGCTTATACAAGAACATGGGAGATCTTTCCATCTTCTAAGATCTTCAGTTTCTTTCTTTAGTATTCCGTAGTTTTCATTGTAGAGGTCTTTCACCTCTTTTGTTAAATTGATTTCCAAGTTTTGTTGTTGTTGTTATTGTTGTTGAGGCTATTGTGAATGGAGTAGTTTTCCTGATTTCTCTTTCATAGGATTCATCACTGATGTATAGAAATACATTTGATTTATGGGTGTTGGTTTTATATCCTGCTACTTTCCTGAATTCATTTATTAATTCTAGAAGTTTTCTGGTAGAATTTTTTGGATCCTCTAAGTGAAGAATCATGTCATCAGCAAATAATAATAATTTGGGTTCTTCTTTTCCTATTCATATCTCTTTAATTTCTTTCATCTAATTGCTCTGGCTAGAGTTTCAAGGACTATTTTAAATAGCATCCCTGTCTTTTTCCCCTTTTTGGAGGGAATGCTTCCAATTTTTTTTTTATTTAGGATGATGTTGTCCTTCAGTTTTGCATAGATAGCTTTTATAATGTTGAGGTATGTTCCTCCTATCCCTAGTATTTCTGGTGTTTTGAAGATGAAGAGGTGCTATATTTTGTCAAGTGCTTTCTCAGCATCTGTAGAGATAATCATATGATTTTTGTCTTTAAGTCTATTTATGTGATGAATTACATTTATTGATTTCCATATATTGAACCAACCTTGCATACCTGGAATGAAACCCACTTTATCATGGTGCATTATCTTTTTAATATGTTTTTGTATGTGATTTGCCAGAATTTTATTGAGAATTTTTGTGTCAGTGTTCATCAGGGATATTGGTCTGAAGTTTTCTTTCTTTGATGTGTCTTTGCTTTGAAAATCAGGGTGATACTAGCCTCATAGAACGAGTGTGGAAGAGTTCCCTCCATTTCTACTTCATGGAATAGTCTGAGGAGTATCAGTATTCATTCTTATTTGTAGGTCTTGTAGAACTCAACTGAGAATATGTCTGGTCCCAGGCTCTTCTTGGTTAGTTAAGCTTTTGATGGCATCTTCTATTTCCTTGCTTGAAATCGATTGCTTTAAGTTGTATATGTCCTTCTTGTTAAGTTTGGGTAGGTCATATGCCCCTAGAAATTTTTCGGTGCCTTGGGACTTTCTATTTTACTGGAGTATAGGTTTTTTTTTTTTTTTTTTGGTACCGGGGATTGAACTCAGGGGCACTCGACCCCTGAGCCACATCCCCAGCCCTATTTTGTGTTTTATGTAGAGACAGGGTCTCACTGAGTTGCTTAGCACCTCGCCCTTGCTGAGGCTGGCTTTGAACTCACAATTCTCCTGTCTCAGCCTCCCTAAGTGCTGGGATTACAAGCGTGAGCCACCGCGCCCGGCTTGGAGTATAGGTTTTTAAAGTAGTTTCTAATTATCTTCTGTATTTCAATAGTGTCTGTAATAATATTTCCTTTTCATCTCAAATTTTAGTAATTTGAGTTTTCTCTCTCCTTTTTGTTAGGGTAGCTAAGGTTTTATCAATTTTATTTATTTTTTCAAAGAACCAGCTTTTTGTTTTGTCATTTTTTTGAATTGTTTCCTTCATTTCAATTTCATTGATTTCAGCCCTGATTTTAATTATTTCCTATCTTCTACTTCTTTTGGTGTTGATTTATTCTTCTTTTTCTAGAGCATTGAGATGTAATGTCAGGTCATTGATTTGATGACTTTTCCTTCTTTTAATGAATAGCTCAATGCAATGAATTTTCCTCTGAACACAGCCTTTATAGTGTCCCAAAACTTTGATATGTTGTATCAGAGTTCTCATTTACCTCTAATAATTTTTTAATCTCCTCCCTGCTGTCTTCTATTATCTATGCATCATTCAGTAGCCTATTATTTAGTCTCCAGGTATTGGAGTAGCTTCTATTTTTTAATTTGTCATTGATTTCTAATTTCATCCCATTATGGTCAGATAGAATGCAGGTTAGTATCTCTGGGTTTTTTTGTTTTTGTTTTTGTTTTTGTTTTTGCTAAGACTTGCTTTGTTGCGAAACATATAGTCTATTTTAGAGAAGGGTCTGTGTGTTGCTGAGAAAAAGTGTATTCACTTGTTGATGGTTGAAATATTCTGTATATGTCTGTTAATTCTAAGTTATTGATTTTATTATTGAATTCTGTGGTCTCTTTGTTTAGTTTTTGTTTGGAAAATCTGTCCAGTGGTGAGAGAGCTGTGTTAAAGTCACCCAGGATTATTGTGTTGTGGTCCATTTGATTCTCAAAATTGAGAAGGGTTTGTTTGATATACGTGGATGCTCCATTGTTTGGGGCATAAATATTTGATTATTATGCCTTGTCAATGTATGGTTCCCTTAAGCAGTATGAAATGACCTTCTTTATCCCTTCTGACTATCTTTGGTTTGAAGTCCACTTCATCTGATATAAGTATGGAAACTCCTGCTTATTTACGTGGTCCATTTGACTGGTATGTTTTTTCCTATCCTTTCACCTTTAGTCTGTGAGTGTCTTTTTCTATGAGATGAGTCTCTTGAAGGTAGCATATTATTGGGCCTTTTTTTTTTTTTAATCCAATCTGCCAGTCTGTCTTTTAATTGATGAGTTTAGGCCATTCATGTTCAGGGTTATTATTTTAATGTGGTTTGTACCTGTCCATTTTGGGGTTTTTTGGTTTTTAACTTGACTTGGTTTCTCCTTTGATTGAATTTTCCTTTAGTGTAGTTCCTCCCTTTGCCAATTTTCATTGTTTTTCATTTCCTCCTCATAGAATATTTTGCCAAGAATGTTCTCTAGCGCAGGCTTTCTCATTGTAAATTCTTTTAATTTTGTTTATCATTAAAAGTTTTTATTTTATCATCAAATCTGAAGCTTAATTTTGCTGGATATAAGATTCTTGGTTGGCACCCATTTTCTTTCAGAGCTTGGTATGTGTTGTTCCAGGATCTCCTGGGTCTGGGTTGATAAATCTGTTGAAATCTTAATTGGTTTCCCCCTGTATGTAATCTGAACCTTCTCTTTTGCAGCTTTTAAAATTCTATTCTTGTTGTGTATGTTAGGCATTTTTATTATAATGTGCCTTGGTGTGGATCTGTTGTAGTTTTGTACATTTGGTGTCCTGATCTTGTATTCATTCTTCATGTTTGGGAAATTTTCTGATATTATTTCATTGAACAGATTATGTGTTCCTTTGGTTTCTATCTCTGTGCCTTCCTCAATCTTGATAACTCTTAGATTTGGTCTTTTCATGTTATTACATAATTCTTTTATGTTCTGTTCATGGTTTATTACCATCTCCATTGTGTTGTCAACTTTATTTTCAAGATTATATATTTTTTCTTCATTGTCTGAAGTTCTATCTTCCAAGTTCTCTAGTCTTTTAGTGATGCTTTCTATTGAGTTTTTTATTTGATTTATTGTTTTCTTCATTTCAAGGATTTATGCTTGGTTTTTTTCAGAGTCTCTATCTCTTTCTTGAAGTAATCTTTTGCTCCCTGCATTTGCTCTCTTATCTCTTTGTTGGAGTGATCAATGATTGCCTGTAATTGCTGTATTATTCTGTGCTTCACAGATCATTTTAATTATGTACATTCTGAACTCCTTCTCTGACATTTCATCTACTGTGCTGTCAATGGATTCTATTATTGTAGCATCTTGGTTTGATTGGGGCATTTTCTTCCTTTGTTTTTTCATGTTGCCCATGTGTCTTCTTCTCTGGCAGTTCTGATCTAAAGTTTATAGTTTCTACCCTATAATCTTGTAGTGTCCCTGAAGGTTACCAATACCTCACCTCTGGTGTAACCAGGCCTGCAGGGACCTTAGGGCTGGTCTTCCAGGTCCTGGCTGTTGTCTCTAGATGGAAGTAGGCCAGGATAACTGCCCATTGGTAGATGGGGGGCTGCAGTGCAGTCAGTCTCCTCCGTGCATCAGGCTGGGGTTGGTCTCCTCTGCTGCCTTCTTGAGTGGGGCTGGGTTGGTCTCCTCCCCCTCCTCCATGCATTGGGCCAGGGTCAGTCTCTGAATAATCTTAATATGCTAGTTTAAAGAGATTATCATCTTGGGGGAAAGAATATTTATCCCTATGCTACCTATAAGAAACATACTTTAAATATAAACACTTAGATTAAAAGTAAAATGTTGAAGAGATATATAGCATGCTGTCACAGTTGAAAGAAAGCATAAGTTGCGGGATGAAGTTGAGGCAAAGCAGGCTTTAGAATAAGGAAAAGGAAAAAAGAATAAGATGAGACATTGCAGAATGATACAGTGGTAAATTCTCCACAGAGACATAAAAATTTTAGATTTGCATATCATACAACAGAGTATCAAAATGTGAGACAGACATTGATAGAATTCAAATAAGAAGTAAATAAATTCACCATTACAGCTGTAAGTTTCAGTATCACTTTCCTTAGTTCATTGACACAGCAAGGAGGAAATCAGGAAGGATATAGATGACCAAAATAACATTATCAATCACCTTGACCTAATTGACATTTATGGAACCCTTTATCCAAAAGCAGAATATGCATTCTTCTCAATAGAGGCAGAAAAAGCATTTGACAACATGCAACATTTATCCATGATAAAGCCTCTTAGAAAACTAGAAATAAAACTTCCTGATAAAGAGCATTTATGATAAAACCCATAGCTAACATAGTTCTTAGTGATGAAAAAAGGAATGTTTTTCTTTTAAAACTCAGAACAAGGTAAGCACATCAGCTCTCCTCCTTTTTATTAAACATTGTACTGAATATTCTGACTGTGAGATTAAGCAAGAAAAAGAATTAAAGGAATGAAGATTGGAAAAGAAATAAAATCTTTTATTCATCTTTTTTTCCATAGATGACATCTTTGTTTTTATGAGAAATCCTAAGAGACTCCAAGGAGACAAATATCTCAAGAAAACAATTCTACAAAAACTAATGATTTAATTTAGCATCCCACAGAATGCAAGGTTAATATATAAAACCTAAATAAAATATGTGCTTGACTACTCACAAAGCTGCAAAACATTGCTGCTCTGAACTTTGAAACTCTGAATAAACAGTGAGATATACTACATTTGTGAGTTAAAAGAATCAACACTAAAATCATGTTCATTCACTCAATGACATATGTATACATCCACTTCAATCTCAACCAAAATCCCAGCTGTGTTTTTCTTTTTAGAGAAGCACATTAGTTCTAAAATGTATATGGAACTTTAAAGAATAGAGAATAGCAAAAACAAATTAGAAAAAGAACAAATTTTTAAGGACTTAACCACCTGATTTCAAAACTTACTATGAAGCCACAATAACTAAGACAATATGGTACTAGGAAAAAAATCTAAGTTATAGCCGGGCACAGTGGCGCAAGCCTGTAATCCCAGCACTTAGGGAGGCTGAGACAGGAGAATCGTGAGTTCAAAGCCAGCCTTAGCAACAGTTAGGTGCTAAGTAACTCAGTGAGACCCTGTCTCTAGATAAAACACAAAATAGGGCTGGGGATGTGGCTCAGTGGTCTAGTACCCTTGAGTTCAATTCCTGGTACCAAAAAAAATCTAACTTATAAATCAATAGGAATTCAAGAAATAGACCCATGCAAATTTGGGCAATTATTTTTTTAAATGATAGCAAAGAAATTCAACAGAAGAAAGAGTATTCTTTTCAATAAATGGTGCCGGAATAGCTGAATAAAATTTATACTATATACCAAATTTAACCTGAATTCATTGATCTACATGTAGAACCTAAATCTAGGAAATTTCTTGAAGAAAGCTTAAGAAAAAAAACTTAAGAACTTTGAGGATAGACAAAGATTTGTTAGACAAACCCCAAAGTACAAACTTTAAAAGAAAAAAATGAAAATTAGTTTTTTTCAAAATTAAAACCTTCTGTTCTTCAAATAATTCATTAATAAAATGAAAGGACCAAGCCACAGGCCAGAAGAAAGTGTGTGTGTGTGTGTGTGTGTGTGTGTGTGTGTGTGTGTGTAAGAGTGAGAGAAAAAGAAAGAAGAGGAGGGGGAGGAATAATAATGAAGAGGAGAAGAGATAGGAGAAGGAGGAGGAGAAAAAGGAAAAGGAGGAAGAAGAGAAGAAAGGAAAAGGAGGTAGAAGAGAAGAAAGGAAAAGGTGAAGTAGTAGTAGTAGTAGTAGTAGAAGATAAAGAACATTTAAAACTCAAGAAGGCAGATAACCCAATAATAATGTCCAAAAGATCTGAACCAACTTTGCAGAAAAGATAACAAGAATGGATAATAAGCTCACAATAATATGCTCAGAAATATTTCATTTGTTAAGACAATGCAAATAAAACCACAATGAGATGCATAGAATGGCATCAGTTCAAATACCAACCACTGTCAAACTTTGCTGTGGATGTAATGCAAATGAGTCTTTTCTCCTTTGCTGTAAGCACAATATGGTACCACCTGATTGAAGAACTGTAAGTTGGTTATAAAGTTCATCCCAGCTTTAAAAGATAATCCTGCAATTCTACTCTGGGGTATTTCCCCCAAGAGAAAGAGAAACAGTTCATAAAATTCACTAATACTCAAAAGAATTTTACTTAGAATAGGCAACTTTCCATTCCACTTGTATCCTTCAAGAGGGAATAGATAAATCATGGTATATTCATACTAAAATCACTACTCAATAATAAAATGAACCAATAACTGATGCACACGGTGTGAATGAATCTCACATTGTGCTGGGTGGAACAAACACAAAAGCACATACCATGGGATTTTAATATCAAATTTTAAACAGGCGATCATAACCTGTAGTGATGCAGTCAGATCAATGATTGAAGGGAGCAGCGGGTAGAAGGGAGATTGAACAAGGAACTTTACATGGTGATGAAAATATTTTTAGACCTTCTTCAAAAATCATCTATTTTGTATTTCAAATGTGTGGAATTTTTATAAATTATATATCAATAAAGTTGATTTTTAAAATTTTATTTTCCAAAATTTCAAATGGCATACTCTTTTGAAAGGGAAAAAGTGAAAATGTTATCCTACATATTTCCATCCTGGAAATTGAGTCATTTACATTAAAAATTAATGGATGGATAAAGTTTCATATTCATCTGCCTACAGCATAGATAGTTGTCCATAAAAAGATAAAGTTTGAATACCCACCTTATGTGTTTTTTTTAACTGAAAGAATAGTCAGAAGACAGTAAAGTATTCTTATAGGAAAGGCATAGTTTTACCAGTTTGGTTAAATGATTACTACCAATAGAAGAATTATCTTGGCTTCTTGAGATTCTGCTACTCCGAGTCTACATCAGTTCAGCCAAGACTTTTGATTAATTAAACTGCAGAAGTTATTTTTTGAATGACATATGGTTGCCACCTTCATATTTTTTCATTAATATTTTTGAATTAAAAATGACTCTCACCATTTTAGAAACCAAAGGAATATTTAGCACCCAAAAAAACCCCTCAATGTAATAAATGTTGCTTTCAGAAAAAAAAAAATACATCATTTTCATTTCTCCCATTTTCATCACAGAACACTATCACTTTGCAGCCTAACATAAAGAAGCTATTGCTCCAAGGGCACATTTACTGATATTCTAAATGCAGAGTTTATTTAATATTAGTGATAATATTTGGCAGGTTAATAGTGGAAGTTGCCACCAGATGAACAATTTGTTTCATAGACCAGAGGATTAGAACAGAAGGAAGAATTGTAGTATGCAGCAGTCCTGTGTTAGAAAACTTTGACATCTTTAATAACACATAGTTTTGGGAGACTTTCCGTGTGCTAGATGCTATGCTGATTTGAGTGAATATTATGAGCAGTTTGCTGCAAACAGCCTAGGACTCTGTCTGCAACTGCTCAGTGTTAATAAGAAAACCTCAACAATCTTGCAAACTGTTACAGTTGAGGAATGAGGCTCAGGATTCAGTGGGCCACTCAAAAGTATATAAAGGAGCTGACCATTTACCATCAGCAGGACCTACCATACCAGGTTTTGGGGAGCTTTATGGAGTTGAAATGTAGAAAATACTTAGAAGAGTGCCTGGCACATTCTATTGAGGTCAATAAAAATTACCTCTGCAAAGCAAGCCTCAGCAAAGGCAAGGCACTAAGCAACTCAGTGAGACCCTGTCTCTACATAAAACACAAAATAGAGCTGGGGATGTGGCTCAGTGGTCAAGTGCCCCTGAGTTCAATCTCCAATACCAAAGGAAAAAAAAAATTACCTCTGATCATCATTATTAGTCTATCTATAGTTAATTGATAAGCATTTAGTAAGCACTACTATGCACTAAATGCTGTGCCAATAGAGATAGATCACCATTGATCCCATTACAGTGGGATCACTGGAGACCCCCTTCCCGTGATTTTGCTACCATTTCCTATGTGGAAATTAACATATACGGGCACCTTTCCTGTTAAGTCAGAGTTCCCATTCTTACAGAGTCCAGGATTGTGAGGGCAGACTTTCTGTAACAGCACTTATTGGGGGACTGGAGATTGGGCTTTTAGAGGCTATCAGCTAAGTGGACCATTGGTTCTCTTCTTTGGATGGCATTATTTATGGTGATGAGTCTGATGAAATATGTTAGTGATGGAGGAAGCTGAAGCCCACACATAGGGAGCTGATCATATTTAAGATCCTGTGGAACTGCAACTGTCTTTAAGAGGTCTTGGCCAGCGTCTTTTAGGGCATTTTGTTCAAACTTCCATTTCCCCCATGGAGATTCTCTTTAAAGATACCCTTCAATTCCCATACTAACTTTAGGACAGTGTTGCTGTTAGTGTTTAGAATACTCTTGACAAGCTTCATGTCTTTGGTGGTT
This sequence comes from Geosciurus inauris, assembly GCA_004024805.1. Classification (NCBI taxonomy): domain Eukaryota; kingdom Metazoa; phylum Chordata; class Mammalia; order Rodentia; family Sciuridae; genus Geosciurus; species Geosciurus inauris. Next base: position 18,495 of record PVHX01023988.1, read on the forward strand.
ATAAAATATTAGAGAAAGACTACGAAGGGCTGTGATGGTGTCTGATCCCCTGAGTGTTCACCACCTGTGACCTTGGCCGAGTCCATTTAATGTCTCTGAGCCTTGGGTTTCCTTTTCTCTAAAATATAACTATGACATATAGCTTAGAAACTTGTTGTTAGCTGTTATTACTGCTGCTTTGTAGCTGTATGAACTCCATACAAATTTTTGTGTAAACAAAGCACTTTGCAAGTAGTAAAGAACTATGTAAATATATATTTATGAGTCCACATATATGCATATGCATATACACATGTCTGTGTATTGGTTTTATTTTCATTGTATAAGAAGAGTATCTCAGAGCCGGGCGCGGTGGCATACGCCTGTAATTCCAGCACTTAGGGAGGCTGAGACAGGAGAATCGTGAGTTCAAAGCCAGCCTCAGCAACAGTGAGGCGCTAAGCAACTCAATGAGACCCTGTCTCTGCATAAAACACAAAATAGGGCTGGGGATGTGGCTCAGTGGTCAAGTGCCCCTGAGTTCAATCTCCAGTACAAAAAAAAAAGAGTATCTCGGTTCTCAATTAACATTCTAACACCTACCTACCAGTCAGCTTCAGTTTCCCCAACCCACCAAATTTTTGCCTTGTCCAATGCATTTTTTAGTAATGATTATTATAAATATCATCCCATCTTTTATATATGCAACATTACATATTCCAAAAGTATTTCCCTAGTTACTCAGGATATAAAGAATTTAGAAGATGTGATTCTTGCCCTTCCATAGATTATCATCATGCTGTGGAAAAACATGTACTTTTAAAAAATATCTGAGTGTTTATATGCCAGTCACTCCAGCTAGCATTGTGCACATATTGTTGAATTGTATCCTTGTAATAACATCATAGTGTAGGTAGGTATTATTATTCCCATTTTATACATGAAGAGAATGAGGCCCAGAGAACTTAAGTAGCTTTTCTAATGTCATGCAAGCCCAGAGTAGCAAAGTCAGGATTTTAAACCAGTGCTGCCTGATCCAGAGCTCATATTTTGACCTCTATGTGGTGAAAGATAGCCTCTTACAAGTTCAAGTGGGTGATACAGAAAACAAACATGAAAGTCAGTATGGAAGAAGAAATGAGAAGGACCTGTTATCTTTGAACCAGTTTGATTGGGAATTCTGCTCAAAGATGGCTGGATTATCCTGCATAAAATTTTGGAAAATAAAGCCCCTAAAAATAAAGGTAGAGCCCCTCAGACATCAGATTGTGTGCATGTAATCTGTTGGCCTCTTGGAGAAGTTTAGAAGATATAAGAGCACTTGAGCCACGGGCTCACCACACTGTTGCCTGAGAGTGGCATATTCACATTCCGGGACACTGGCCTGAGACTCAGGGGCATTTGGATTTCTGGATCCTGAAGAGGGAACTGCAAAAAAAGGTGAAGGTAGAAGGATGGATTGAGAGCTACATCATGAGTTTTGAGGTCCAAAGGAAGTAAATTAGATTTTCTTCCCTGGGTATCTTTCAGTACACATTAAGGATATGATCTGATTAATAATGAATGAAGAGATGAGCCCAATGCACTATAGGTAAATGCCAAATTAATGTGTTGAAGAGAGCCATCACCAGCACATGACATAATGGTCTAGCTGGATCCTGAAGCTGTTGAATAGCCGTTTTACCTATCTCTCATTTGCTCCCCTTTCCAGGCTGCAAAGGTGATTTCATACTTAGTCTGCTTTCCACAGGCCTCTGTCCCTTTCCCATTACTCTTAAGAGTAGAGACCAAAGGCAGTGAATTTCCCTTACCTCCACCCCAATGAGATGAGCTATCTCCTTACCCCTCCTTCTTCCCTGCTTCTTTTATGTGTGAGGAAAAGAAGTCCTCCCTCCTATGGCTGAAACCTGGGCTCTCCTCTTTTCTCCTACACCAGAATTGTATTCATCTGTTTTGCTTGTTTGTTTGTTTTTCCTTCTCTTCTGGGTCTTCAGACCTTCTGTCTCTCACTTTTGAGTTTCAGTTTGAAAACATGCTGCATCCCAGATATGATCCCTCCCCATTGTTCTTGCTATCATCCCTCTGGTCTGTCTGCACAGTCTCCCCTTGGTATTGTGGTCTCTTCTCCCTATGATCCTGCTTCATGAGCCTGTAGGAAAGCATTTATCTGACTTTTAAAACCAGACTTTCCAGGATTCCTTTCTGTGCACAGACTTAATGGCTACTGAATAGAGTCCCAGATCTTCAGCTTGGCATATGAGGTCCTTCCTGAGCTTCATTTGTCACTGTCCTCAGACTCCAACCATTCACTCTCATTCTTGACTCAGTATCCACCCAGCACACTAGCTCACATTATTCCCTCCTCCTTACCCTCCTTGGGGTAATTCCAAGCAGAATTAACTTTTCCCTGATGCATTTTCTTTACATTTTATGCAGTGAATGATAGCTAGTATTGTTAATATTATAGCACTTATCACATGATATAAAAGTTATTTGGTTATGTGTTTATCTCCCTCCCACCAGCCCAGAAACTCCTCCAGGGTAGGAAAACTGTCTGATTTATCTTAATCTCTCTAGCTGTGTTAACCCAGTGCCTGGCATAAAATAGGTACTTAATAAGTGTTGATTGGATTAAATTGAGTTTGTTCTTCCTTTGATAGTCTTAGCACTAAACTTAAAGCCTTTCTTCATTTCTGTTGATAAGAACACTTTGATTAGTCCTTCAGTTTCCTGATTTGCCTCCTTTTCATGAAGTTCATCCTATACTTTCCTATCTTCAGCTTCTTATAATTACATTCTATTGATGTTCAAGTCTATCTTCCTGTCTCATTCTCAGAGAAGTCCTATTTTACTTTTTTAAAGAACTCCTCTTTGGGATCTGTACTAAGCCCAAAATGCCATCTTTAAGTGTGCTTAAAGAAGGGCTCATGCCATACTCTCCAAACTCACAGTGTCCTGAGTCCCAAATTCTCTTCAGGCAGGGATTCCCAGGATGTTTTGGCAGACTGACTATAACTATGCTCAGATCAAGAGCAATTGTCACAGTGCTGTGCTACAATTTAAGAGCAATATCATAGGATGGATTTGAATCTCCTCTATCTGAAAACTTCTGTTCAGGGCAGGGGCACAGAATCAGTCACACCACAGGGACATTAAGTGCTTATTTGCCTGATTTTCACAAGTAACAAAATGAAGTACAAATATAGTAGATTGTTTCAGCCATACAGATGTCTGAACTTGGATACAGCAATGCTAGAGTTTGATTTCCAGTTGTTTGTGGCAATTTAGCTAACCCAAAACTGCCTGATGCCATTGGTGGATACTATATCAGAAATTACAATTTAAACAGGAGAAGTGAAAACAGTGTCTAATGTATAAGTACCTTGAACCACATAAGTTGTCAATGCCGAGTAATTATGACCACCAAAAATAGTTTCATTAGGTTTTAACCTAATAGTGGAGTATTGCGTCTTATTTAAAGGAAGTAGGTAATAAGTAGGCACAAAATATTTATTGGGTTTCTACTATGTGCCAAGTGCAATTTTTATCACTTTTTATACATTAACTCATTTAATTGTCCTAAGAACTCCAAGATACATTATCCATCTCTTTGGATATGGGGAAACTGAGACATGGAGGTTCCGACTTTCTCAGCCTCACACAACTAATTGGGGATTGGCAAACATTTTTGTAAAAGATCGGGTGGGGCCTTTTGGCCATGTGGGCCATGTGGGCCATGTGGTCTGTGTCACAATTACTTTGTAGTATGTGACTGGGTAGGGCAGCTGTGTTTCAATAAAACTTTATTTACAAAAAAAAGGGGGGCAACAAGCCAGATGTAGCCCACAGGCTATAGTTTGCCAAGCCCTGTTCAGACCTCTTCTTCCCTCTGCCCCATTCTGTTTTCTCATAAGAAACTTAGAAGTCATAGTTTTAAAAGCCTGGGCTACATCCCCCCCCCCCGCCCCATTTTTTGATGTAGGGAAATTAGAAACTATACAAACACAAAAAGGAAACAAAATTTCCTTTTCTAATTCCATAATAATCATTCATGCAAACAATTTGATGTGCATCCTTTCAGGCCACTTTCTCTGCACTTTTATTGCTAAGAAACGTCATCGTGGCTCAGATTGTGGCATAACCTCCTCTTTTCCTCTTTAAACTAATGTTGTCAATGTACTTCTGTGTCCATTTAATGCAGGCTTTTTTCTTTGACTCTTGGTAGTTATTCTCTGGCTGTTGTATGTTTTTCTACTTCCAGATAAGTTGTAAATCTGTCCTATTTGTTCCTCTGTTCAACACCCACCATCTCTTTCCTGGCTGTGTCCATGTCCTAGATTCCTAGGTTGTATTCTGAATTCTACCTCGTACTCATACACACACACACACACACACACATACACACATAGGCAAATGCAAAGCACAGCACCCAGGCCTCTTAATCTCCATGTCAGTAGCCCTCAGTTGGGAGGGCTGCTTCCTCTCTCTAGCATTGGTACCTGCTATGGATCAGATTCCTTCCCCTTTGCCACAACTGTGGGCAGCTGCAGTAGTAAAACCAGCCCTGTAGGTAAGTGAGCTCCAGGATAAATCATACATGTCCAAGTCCCTGTCACTGTCCTCTGCAGAAGCCACCCTGGGGGTTGGTGTAACTTCTTTGAATATTTTCTTTTTGTCTGCCTCTCTTGTCCCCAAGACTCCTCCAAAAGAGGAGCTTGAACATCTTTTCTTAAATTCATTGAATTTTCAACGTCTTTCCCCAGTGGTTGGTACACAGCAGGTAACATAAGCCACAAGACATTAGAATTCATGCCAGGGGAGAACATACTGTGAGTAGTTTCAAAAGGTCACATGTTGCACAGTGTCCTTCTTTATAAATCTTTCAATGGATGGTGAGGCAAATCCAGAGGGGGCCGGGGTGGGGGTGGAAGAGACTGCTCTAGTCATTCCAGAAGGCTCTTAACCCCAAGTCTTCCATTTTGTAATAAGTTTACAGTGAAGATCGGTTGAGCATATAGAAAAACGGATGCAAGACATACTGACCTCTGCAAAATATGCCCCCACTAAGTCCCAAGTCAAAGACTAGCCTATCTCCCCACAAATGGAGATAGCCACCCACCAAGCAGGTGAACTGGCAGCTGGGTGCATGCCGTAAGGACTGCTGCAGAGAGGACAGGGAGGCCCCTTGGTCTCTCCAAGCAGTTCCCTTGACATGTGTGGTTAACTGGTTTGAGGATGTCCCCAGAATCTTCTAAGTTTTGTCACTCATAAGAAATTTCCCACTGAGATTTGTATCATACTTGAAATTTGTAAAATGATATTTCACACACATTATCTAATCTCAGAACCCTGTTGATCAAATATTAGTGTGACTCTCTTTTTGCATGAGGAATCTAAAATTCTGAGATATGTTTAAAAAGAAAAAGAAAAAGAGAAATTACCCAGACCAAATGGCCAGTAGATGGCAGTATGCAGCTCCTTTGACAACTAAGGTGAACTTTTTTGCTCCAGTACAAGGAAAATTCTCCCTTCTGTACTGTCATTATTGCCTCTGTTAATTAAATACTCAGAACAATCATATTTACCAAGTATAGGACATTCCATGCTGTTAACAGGCAAACCATAGGGGAAGACTTTTGACACCAAGATTGTCTTAGGAGAGACCTCTAGGGTGATGTATATATCCCAGGCATTTTGTTGAAGACTATCTGATACTGAAACTACTATTCAACAAGAGAAATTGTAACCTTTAATTAAAATAAGTGGGAATGGAAAATTATACCAAAGCCCTTTTTTGAGATAATTAACAAAATCCCACCATCAGATGGACTAGAAGCAGTGGAAAAGCCGGTTTTATTAATTCTCTTCCATCATGTATTGGATGATATACTGGCAAAAGCATTTCTTGGTTGGAAAATTATTCTTGTCATTTCTTCTGCTTTTTATTTGAGAAACTGGTTGGCTTTCTTTTTAGAAGTTTTTGTGGTCTGCCTTCCTTCTTATTACATTGAGCTGGATTTTCGTAGCACATATAAAAAGAAAGGAGAGGAAATAAATTGGATATACAGACAGGTTTACTCTTCTCCTTGTAAGAAGTATCACTAGAAACAAATGTCGCATAAGCCATTTAGGGCCAAACTATGCCAGATTCAGAAGGTGATTAATAGTGCCTATTTTGTGTTTTTTTGTTTTTTGTTTTTTAATATATATATATTTTTTTATTTAGGCTTACATGTTAACAGTGTAAATGATTCATTGTACATAGATAGAGGATAACATATCAATTCTCTAGTTGTAAGTTGTATAGAATCACAACATATATGCAGTCATACATAAAGTTAGGGCTATGATGTCCATCATATTCCATCACCCTTGCTGTCCCCATGCCCCCTCCCCCCTTACACCCCTGT
>PVHX01023989.1:0-24772 GCA_004024805.1 Geosciurus inauris
GCAATTAATAAAGGAAAAAGGATAACATGATCTCTTTAATTTTGTTAGAGAATGGTAGAAGGGAGAGGAGAGAGAAAATATTAAATAAAAATAAAACTTAGAGCAATAAGTGCTATATTCAGAAGGTGAAGGGGCCAGTTACATTTCCATATTGTCAATTTCTACTTTTTTATTCCTATGAATGTGGGCAACAACAACTCCAAGTAATCTGCTGAGAGAAGGGGTACTTGAGGGAAGTATGACCCCAAAACCTTGTTTTTTGTCAGGTTTGGCATGAATAATTAAGGTTACTCAGCATCACAGTAGTTCAAAGGTCCATGGTGGAAGTTGTCAGGTGATTGGGTAAGTTTTATGCTAGGACAATAATAAAAAAGATAGATAACGTATTACTTTTTTAGGAAACAATTAATATAAAAAGATTAGCATATCTTTTAATCTCTGAAATGCAGGAAAAACTTGTGTCTCTAGAGTATTGTGTGATCATTAAATATTAGGTGCATTTTTTATTTTTTTAAATGAATTTATTCTACTTAGGTATATATGATAGCAGAATGCATTTTGATTCATTGTACACAAATGGAGCACAGCTGTTTATTTCTCTGGTTGTATGTGATGCAGATTTGCACTATATATGCAGACATATATGAAGTGAAAGCAATGATGTTCATCTTATTCCACAATATTTTGTGCCTGTATGTATGCTCTTCCCTTCGTCCCCTGTGACCAAAGTTTTGCTATTCTTTTAAAGCTCATTACCTCTTTATAAACCAGCATCCACTTATCAGAGAAAACATTTGGCCTTTGGCTTTTGGGGATTGGCCTACTTCACTTGGCATGATACTCTCCAACTCTATCTATTTACCTGCAAATGCCATACATTTATTCTTTTTAATTGCTGTGTAATATTCCATTGTGTATGTATAAAAGTTTCTTTATCCACTCACCTTTGAAGGGCTTCTCTTTGGTTCCATAGTTTAGGTAATATAAATTGACCTGGTATGTACATTAAAGTAGCTGCATCACTGTAATATGCTGTTATTAAGTCCTTTCTGTATAGACTGAGGAGTGGGAAAACTGATTTCTAGATTTGTTGTAACATTTTGCAGACTCAACAGTAATACATGAGCATGCCTTTCTTTCCTCCAAATCTTTGTCAAAATTTATTGTTATTTGTGTTATTAATAATTGCTATTTTGACAATTGTTAGATAAAATCTTAGAGTTGTTTGGATTTGTATTTCCCTAAATGCTAGAGATATTGAAAATTTTTCATATATTTGTTGATCAATTTTATATCTTCTGAGAAATGTTTGTTTAGCACCTTAGCATATTTATTAATTTGTTTGATTTTTGGTGTTAAGCTTGTGGAGTCCTATATATATGCTTGAGATTAGTGCTTTATCTGATGTGCATGTGGCAAAAATTTGCTTTCTGATTTTAGGGTCTCTGTTCACTTTATGGATTTTTTTTTTTCTGCTAAGAAGCTTTTTAGCTTGAATTTACTCCATTTATTTTTTCTTGATTTTACTTCTTGTCGTATAATTCTTGTGAAAGAAGTATGGTCCTAAGCCAACATGATAAATTTATGGGCCTATTTTTCTTCTATTAGGCACAAGGTCTCTGGTCTAATTCCTAGGTTCTTGATCTCCTTTGAGTTAAAATTTGTGGGTGGTGAGAGAAAACATTTTAGTTTCATTTTGATGTGTATGAATTTCCAGTTTTCCCAGCACCATTTGTTGAAGAGACTATCTTTTCTCCAATGTACATTTTTTGTGCTGTTTTCTAGAATAAGATCACTGTATTTATATGAATTTTTCTGTGTGTCTTTTATTCTGTACTATTGGTCTACCTATCTATTTTGATGCCAGTACAATGCCATTTTTGTTATTAGACTTTTGTAGTACAGTTTAAGTTCTGTTATTGTGAAGCCTCCTGCTTCTCTCTTGTTGCTAAAAATTGCTTCAGCTATTCTAGGTCTCTTATTCTTTCAAATACATTTTATAATTGTTCTTTTATGTCTATAAGAAATGACATTGGGATTTCACATGGAATCTCATTGAATCTGTATAGCACTTTGGGTAGTATGTATATTTTGACAATATTGACTCTGCCTATATGAGAACATAAGGGTCTTTCCATCTTCTAAGGTCTTCCTCAATTTCATTTTTTTAGTGTGCTGTTGTTTTCATTGTTAAAATCTTTCACCTGTTTTTTTTAATTAATTCCCAAGTATTTTATTTTTGAAGCAATTTTTAATGAGGTGGTTTTTCTAATTTCTCTTTCAGAGGATTCATCATCAATGCATAAAAATGCAACTGATTTATGGATTTTAATTTTATATCTTACTACTTTGCTGAATTTATTAATTAATTGTAGAATTTTCTGGTGAAATTTTTGTTTCCTCTAAGTACAGAATTATGTCATCAGCAAATAATGATAGTTTGAGCTCTTCTTTTTCTACTTGTATCTTTTAATTATTTTTATCTGTCTGATTTTTCTGGCTAGTGTTTTAAGAACTATGTTAAATAGCAGTGGTAAAAGAGGGCATCCCTGCCTTGTTCTCATTTTTAGAGGGAGTAATTTCTGCACTTACGATAATTTTGGCCTTTAAATTACCATAGATAGCTTTTAAAATGTTGAGGTATATTCCTACTCTTTCTAGATTTTCTAGAATTTTGAACATGAAAGAGTGATGTATTTTGTCAAATGCTTTCTGTACTTTAAGTGAGAAAATCATATAATTTCTATTTTCAAGTCTATTGATGTTACGGATTATGTATGGATTATGATTGCCTTATGCTGAACCAGCTTTCCATTTCTGAAATGATCCCCACTTGATAATAGTGCACTATTTTTAATACTTTTTTGCATGTAATTTGAAAAATTATTGAGAAATTTTGCATCTATGTTTGTTAGGGTTATTGGTTTAAAATTTTGTTTGATGTGTCTGTCTAGTTTTAATATCAGAATGGTACTTGCCTCAAAAAATTAGTTTGGAAGAGTTTTCTCACTTTCAATTTTGTGAAATAGATTGAGGAGTATTGGTATGAATTCTTTTTTGAGTGCTTCTAGAACTCAACAGATAATCCACCTTGTCCTGGGATTGTCTTAGTTGGTAGACTTTTAATGGCATCTTCTATATACTTGCTTGATTTTTTGTTTGTTGGCAGGAATAAAATTCAAGGGCACTTGATCACTGAGCCACATTCCAAGTCCCATTTTGTATTTCATGCAGAAAAAATTTCTCACTGAGTTGCTTAGCAAATTGCATTGTGGAGGCTTGCTTTGTACTAGCAATTCTCCTGTCTTAGCCTCCCAAACTGCTGGGATTACAGGCATACCCAAACTACCCTAGATCTTTGCTTGAAATTGATCTAAGTTGTGTATGCCCTCCTGGTTCAGTTTGGGTAGGTATGTGCTTCTAGAAATTTGTCTGTTTCTTTAGGATTTTTAATTTTACTATAATATGTATTTTCAAAATTGTTTCTAATTTTCCTCTGTATTACTTTTACATGATGAATTTTCTTTTTACATGATGTATTTTACATGATGTATTTTCTTTTACATGATGAATTTCAGTAATTTTGGTTTTGTCTCTTTTTCTTTTAGTTAGGGTGGCTAAGGGTTTGTCAATTTTATTTATTTTTTCAAAGAACCGGCATTTTGATTTTTCAATTTTTTTGAATTGTCTCGTTTGTTCAATTTCATTGGTTTCAGTCCTGATTTTAACTATTTTTAATCTTTTATTTCTATAGTTGTTGGTTTGTTCCACTTTGCCTAGGGCTTTGAGATGTACTGTCATGTTATTTATTTCTTGACATTTTCTTCTTTTAATGAATGAGCTTAATAAAATAAACTTTTCTCTTATCCTTGCCTTAAAAGTGTCCCAGAAATTTTGATATATGATTTTTTGAGTTTTCATTTACCTGTAAGAATTTTTTTTCATCTTCACCTTGATGCCTCCTGTCATTCATGAATCATTGAATACCATATTATTGAGATTCCAGGTGTAAGAATAGTTTCTATTTTTTAATATGTCATTGATTTTTAATTTTATTCTTTTATAGTGAGACAGGATGTATAATTTTTATATTTTTGTATTTGCCAAGATTTGTTTGTGGTATAACAAATGGTCTATTTTTGAAGAAGTCTCCGTGTGCTTCTGAAAAAAAAAAATTGTATTCACTCATTGATGGATGGAATACTCTATATATGTTTGTTAAATCTAAACCTTTGTTTTATTGAGTTCTATGATTTCTCTGTTTCACTTTTGTTCATCATATCTATCCAGTGGTGATAGAGGTATGTTAAATTCACCATTAGGATTATAACCATTAGATCATAACTATTAGATCATAACCATTGTTATGGTCTATTTGATTCTTGTATTTGGAAAGGGTTTGTTTGATATACATAGATGTCCCAGTATTTGGGGCATAAATATTTATTATTGTTATGTTTTGTTGATGTATGTTTTCCTTAAGAAATATGAAATGTCTTTCTTTGCCGCTTTTCACTATCTTTGGTGAATCCACTTTATCTGATACGAGGGTGGAAAACCCTGCTTGTTTACACAGTCCATGTAAATTATATGGTAATTATTTAAAATATGATTTGTAATCCCAGTCACTTTTGTTTATTTTTGGTTTTCACCTTGACTTGGTGTCTTGATTGAATGGGCTTTCTTTTAGTGTTGTTTCTTTTTGTGAAGAATTTTATTGTTGTTTATAATTTACTCCTTATGAAAAGTTTTTCTGAAAATGCTGTGTTGTGCATGCTTTTTCATTGTAAGTTCTTTTAGCTTTGGTTTACCATGAAGAGTTTTTAATTCATCAACAAATCTGATGCTTAATTTTGATGCATATAAGATTCTTTGTTGGTATTTATTTTCTTTCAGAGCATGATGGATGTTGTTCTTGGGTCTCCTGGCTCTTAGTATCTGGATAAAAAAATCTAGTAATTTCTAAATTTGCCTCCCCCTATATGGGATCTGATTCTTCTCTCTTGTGGCTTTTAAAAATCTATCATTATACTTGTATTCTAAGCATTTTCATTATAGTGTGCTTTGGTGTAATTTTGTTGTAATTTTGTACATTTGTTGTTACCTAAGCCTCTTGTTTTTGATTTTCTGATTCAGTTTTCATGTTTCGGAAATTTTCTGACATTACTTTTTTTAAAGAGATTGTGCGTTCCTTTGGTTGGAAACCCTGTGACTTCTTTTATCCCAATAAACCATAGATTTGGTCTTTTGATGCTATCCCATAATTATTGTATATTCTGTTTCTAGATTTTTTAAAATATATATATATATATATAATTTTCACACTGTGGTTAAATTTATTTTCAAGATTGTATATTTTGTCTTTATTATCTGTCTTTCCAGTCTGTTGGTAGTGCTTTATATTGAGTTTTTCATTTGTTTTATTGTGTTCTTCATTTCAAGGATTTCTGATTTTTGTTTTGTTTTGTTTTTTTACCATCTCTCTTTCTCAATGTAATCTTTTGATATCTGTATATCTCCCTTATCATTTTTGTGTTGTGATCAATTGTTGCCTTTACTCACTCTTATTCTTTTGTTTGAGTGGTCAATTTTTTTGCCTTTATTTTCTCCCTTAATTTGCTCCTTTAATTTGTAGATTTTTCAAATTATATACATTGTGAATTCTTTCTCTGACATTTCATCAACTGTGCTTTCAATTTATTCTATTATTGTAGTATGTTGGTTTGTTTGAGGCCCTGTCTTCCCTTGTTTTTTTTGTGTTCATTTTGTGTCTTCTTTTATTGCAATGTCTAGCTGAGGTTTTACAGTTTATATTCTACAACTTTGTAGTGATCCTACAGATTACCTGTATCCCTCCTTGGAGTTTCTTCTCATTTCCAGCAGGTGTCCCTCGATGAACACAATGTGTCACTAAAGTTGGTGGTGGCAGTAGTGAAAGTAACTCAAGATGGCAGTGATGTTGACTCAAGATGTGTTCAAATGCTTTCAGAGGTTGAACTAAATAGGTGGAACTTACAATGTCTTTAGGCTGATTGACTGATATGCAGTACTGTGGCATGCTCAGCTGTGGTAAGCTGCTACCTCTAGCTGTGCCTGTTGCCCCAAGGTGGAGTCTACTGCAGAGGAAGAACTATGGTGATGGCTTCATTGTCCTAAGTTGAACATAGGAGGAAAAAAGCAATAGCATGGATCTCCACTCTGTGCCAGTTGGTTCTAGCACAGAGTGGAGATCCTGGCCTGGGTTCCCTCAGGAGTGCAAGGTTGTTGGCCTGGGCCTGCACCTGGGCCTGGACTATCATGGATTGGCAGGGGCTTTTACTCAGAATGGTGTGAAGAGTCTTGGGGCTCACTTAGGCTTGGGTTCCCACAAGGGTCCCCAGGAACAGTCCTGGGCCTGGGTTTAATCATGGGTCAGCAGATCAACAGATAGTATTCTTGGTCCTGACCTTGGTGAGCTTCCACAGAGGTTCATGGATGTGGTCCTTGGCCATCACCAGTGCTCCTGCAAGTTGGCAGTGGTTCTGAGAAAGGGGTGGCCCTGGGCCTCACTCTGGCCTGAGTTCCCATAGAGATCCCCAGAAGCAATCATGCAACTGAGTCCAAGTTTTCCCAGATTCATTGAATTGTCAAGTACTAGTATTGAGCCTGACCTTGGCTGGCCTTCTAAGGAGGATCCTGGATGCTGTTCTGCTCCTGGGTCAACATTCCCTGGTGGGTGGGTGGATTGACTGGTACCAGTCTTTGGGCTAACCTTTAAATATTGGGAAATCTTGTATGTGCCCTAACTTTACAGTCTTCAGCTTTACTTATTTTTGTGGGGCTGACACCATTGTACAATTTAAGTTACATTAAACAAAACAAAAAAAAACAAAACAGTTTTTTTTTTATACTTTCATGTAGGACTTCTCAGGCTATATTCTTCTGCCAGAAGTTTTAGGCCAAGCTTATCAATACTGACCTTGTACCTATTTATTCTTAAAAATCATCTGTGATTTCTCAGAGATTACTCTTGGTGACAGGTTGAACACCCCCTAGAACCTTTAGGTTTTCTCTCAGAATTGACCTGTGTAGAATGGTCAGGTCAAAGTTTTGAAGACCACACATGTGGCTTCTCTTGGAAGCTTCAGGCATTTTATTCTCCAGTGACTCTCAATATTGCAGAATAAGCACCACAGGTTGGGTTTCTGTTCTCTAGGATCTCCTTCATTTTCCTGATGGGCATATCAGGTAATTTATTAGAGTTTCAGAGCCCTTAGGGCAGTTCTAATCATTGTTTGAGTGATGTTTTAACTTAGGGAGCAAAGGCAGAATATTGGCTGCTTTTTCTTGGCCATTGTACTTCCTTAGCTTTGATCTCCAGGTTTTTGATTTTAGACACCAGCAAGCCAAGTTTATCATTCCTCAAAAAATGAGTAACAAGTTATAACTTTAATATTCCTAAATTTATTTACCTCTTTCATTTAATTTAATTGGGTTAGTATTAGAACTGGAAGTCAGAATTACATGCTATTTCTTTTTAAATAATGGCTTTTTATCTCAAGTAAACCTGAGGTATTTATTTATATATTTATTCATTTATTTTTGCTTTTAGAAGTAGTACCTCTGCTGCAAAACACTAACAGGAAAAATTTATAAAGTTTACAAGAAAAAGACAAAATAATATCAACAAAAAACTATACAGTTTTTTTAGTGGAAATAATCCAAGAATAATGGCTTTAGTAATCTTCTTTACTTAGTTATAAGTTATATCCCCAATTTGAGATGACAGTAATCTTTACAACAAAAAACAATCTTTTGAACACAACTTCAAATGAGCTAAAGACTGGCATATTTTGGAGCCATTCTAATATATAGAAAGGTGGGAGGCAGAACCTTATCTCAGATAAAGTAAGGCTCTTTACAAATAATGCAATATAGAGTTATATCTGAAATATGACTCAAGGGAAAACTTAAAAGATTTTTTAACTCTTTTTTTTGTGGAAAAATAATAAAATATATTTTATTTACAATATCTACATTTTTTAAAAAATCAGGTTTCATTATCTTTTAAAAGTATATTTAAATATTTTCCTCCGTGTAAAAAGTAACAATATTTTACATACATCTTATTGTTCACAGGTCCTATTACAGAACATTAAATGACATGAATAAAACTATAATTAAATTTGCAATTTCTTTAAGTTTAAAATTATGTCCAAAAACTTTAGTTGGGAGAACATTAAGAAGGAGCCTGTACAAGCTTTATATTTAAAACTCATATACTTGAAGAACAAGAGTATACTTAATATACAAAAAACTAATAATTAGCATCACCATAACACAGATGTCCCTATATTAACTAGGTTTAATTTTTCAAAGTAAAATTCAGAATTTATACACCATTACAAGTTTTCAGATCAGGAGTACTAGCAAAAATAAAAGATAGCCTTAAATCTCTTACATATTTAGGGAACAATGTTAATGGCCAGAACTATTCTTAGTTAAAGCAGACAGATATAAGCCAGTTTCTCAAATGGCACTATGGCACTTTTGTGCCAGATGCAAATTATAAAAGATAGCATTTATTGGTTAAACATACATGAACTATCATTTTATCAACTTCTATAGAACCTTTATATAATGCTTACAAAAAATTAGTTTTATATATATATTCCATAGCTCTCAAGCTATGAACAGATTGTAACTCATCAGTCTGAGGCTTTTTAACAGCCACAACAGGCAGAGGAGAATATTTGGTAAAACTGACTAAATTCACATACATTTAAAAAAACTCACAAAAAGTAATGAATCCCCAGAATCCACATTAATGCCTTTCTTTTAAGGGTTTTTTTCTCTCCTCTCTGTGGACAGATTATTTCCTACTAAAATAAAATCTTGATGAAGATAACACTGATCAATTTTCTTAGGGTCCCTTTGCCATATTCACATCTAGAAGTCTTGCATGGAGCAGTTTTTTTTTGTTGTTTTTGTTGTTTTTTGGGGAGGCACATTCAAATGAAGTTGTTACTTTATATGTAAGCATGAAATTTATACATTTGATTTACATAACAAATTTTATCTCAAGGGAGAAATCAAACAGTCTGGCATATTCAAACCACTACAGCAATAAAATTTTTCCTTAATTGTTTTTCCCTTTCAAGTTGTGCTCAAGGGATTGGAACTTAGATTATGGTTGTTGTTTGATTATCTCCCTTATTATTACCACAATGTCATAAACTTCAGGTGAATTCCCCATTGTCCATTGTATCCAGAAATTCTATTACTTTGTATGTATTTATCTATGGCTGTCTGTAAAATGAAGGTCTCTTTGGCCATACAAAGATTTTTAGGGGACTCTGCAGAAATTAGCAGAGCCAAGGCACAGGTGCTTATATTCATAAAGACTTGGGAAAGCCACTTTATTTTAGTGTTTTGGGCAACAGTCAATGCTGTACCAAGTGTTCTTTGACCAAATAGGGCATCCTATTAATCTGAAATTGGGAAGGCTATTTTGACTTCAGGCTATAACTTTATCTAATAGGACTAAAACCTATTGTCCTGATTCTTGTTACTGGATGATTTTAATTTTAATCCCCATTAAGATAGGACAGTTAATCATCACACAATAAATTTAGTGGGTGCAGATAGGTTTTTTTTTTTTAATTTTTGTGTTTTTCTTTTTAATGTGTAAGTGCAACCCTATGATGTTAAGCATTCTAGTCCACACCAATGTCCACAGAGTGGTGAAAAAATGGAAATAGTAGTGCATCAAAATGGCAGTTACAACAATTCAGCCAATTGGTATCATTCAGACAACTGGCAAATTCTGATTGGCATACAGCCAATTAGAAAATCATGAGTCAAGCCAATAATCCTTTTACCTCCACAACATTTATACATAACAGATCCCAAAAATTAGTCCCAATATTTTTAATGTATGTTCAGCATGAACTCTGATCACTTCCTTTGACCAGAAGCCTAAGTCCTTACATCGGTATATTCAAGTATAAAATTTTTACCAGTTTTACCCTTACATAAAGAAGAGATTTTAATTATTTTTCTCTTCTTTAAAACTAATATTACTATTTTTATCCTTTGCCACCATCCATGGATTTTAATCTTTGTACCCATGTAACATGAATCAAGAAAATAAATCAGTGAGACCTACAGCCATTATATATTTAATTCATCTGCAGAAGTGTCAAACTGAGACTGGTTCTTAAATTGCAATTTGGATCTCAGAGGCAGAGTAGCTGATAATTGGAGTACAGGTCATGTTCTTTCTTTTTGCCCATTCTTTATAGAACAGGTAGCTTTTCTAAAAATTTTTCCCTTCATCCCAGTGCAGGTATCCCTGACTTACAACAGGATATTTTGCAGCTGCCTGGGCAAGGCTCAGAAGTGTTGCTCAGACTGTCAGCACTAGGTTGAAGAGAATTTTTTTTTATTTCTTCTATTATATCTTGCCATGCTCACACATTACAGGCAACACCTTATTGCATTCCACATAACTTTTGACTGTTAAGTCTTCTTGTTATGTAATTGCATATATATGCCTGTACATACAAAATCATTTACTTATTTGATCTCTGATAGATCAACTCCAAACTATAAGATTTTACAATAATTCAGGACACCATTCTAGGCTAGACAGTTACAGTAAAGCATCATCCTTTTCTTAGATGTTTTTATATTTGTGAGTTGCCCATTCAGCAAGGATCTTTCCAAGAAGCATCCTATACAATCAACACACTATTGCTCATATTTTAAAGGGCAGAGACAGATACAAACAAACAAAAAAATACATAAAGACAAACAGGGAAGATCTCCAAACCATGAATGCTAAATGGAAACCCTTAAAACAGACAGGCAGATCAGATGTAGAAAATTTTTCCAAGTTTCCCACTTCTGCTTAATTATGACTCCTACACCATTGGTGCCACAGATGGTCCCATGAGGGCACCAGAAGTTCCCACAAAGAATAACCAGAAGGTAGAATCAAGGCTCTTGGTGTGCACAATGAGGGAGCTTACCAAATGGCCAAAGTGTTGCAACTTTACTGAATTCTGTTTTCTTTTTCTCAAAGTATACCAAGATAGAGAAATCATTATTGTTCATGAAAAGAAGTCAGGAGTTCCACAAAGCAAATTCCTTCAGAAGCTGCTCAGAGTCCCTCAGCTTTTCCCTTTCCTGAGAGAAATAGCTTCTCTGGTTCAGCTCAAACTCAGGCATACTCACCAATCTCCTAACATTCCAGTAGTCAGCTCTAAAAAATGTATCTTACCACCTCAATATGGAAGTGCAGTTGATTACAGTTCCAGCTCTGCCCAAGAAAGCAAGAGTTGGGCTGTTTTCATATAAGGTGCCAAAGTTTATAACCAAAATCTCCATCCCTGTCCCCAATGCCAATCAATGCCAATTTAATGAGGGCATGCTTTTGAGAAAAATAATAAAGCTTTATTGCTTTGCTAGTAAAGGAGAAACACAGGAAACTCATGTCCCAAATGCTGTGACTCTCTTGATCAGGAGGTACAGGTGAGTTTTGAAAAAACTCTTCAAGGGTTGCTTTCTATTCAGGGGTCCCAGATCACCTTGGTTGTGTGTTAAAATTTACTTGTTAATTTAGGACATAATGATTTCCCACATCCTCTCAAGAAATGTTCTTCCTGTAGTGGGTGTGTTCAAGGGCAATTAACTAAGGGAAGAAAAAAAGATGACATTGTTTCCTTAATCTTCTTAGGGAGAGAAAGAATAGAGAAGAGGTAGAATTTTTTTCTAAAAAAATGAACCCTATAGCATTAAGTGCTATATTCAGAAGGTCAAGTGACCACTGTTATATTTCCATACTGTCAATTTCTACTTTTTTATTTTCCTAAGCAAAATTGGGTGGTGGCATCTTCAAATTATTTTCTGCTGAGTGATGGTGAGTTTGAGGGCAAAGTTACACAAAATCCTTGTTTTCTTTCAGGTGGGGCATGAATAATTAAGGGTATTCAGCATTAGTCTACTTCAAAGTTCTATGGTGGCAGTTGGCAGGTGACTGGAAAAGGTATATATATGGAAAAGTTTATGCCAAGACAACAATAAACAAGACAGCAAATGCATTACTTTTTGAGTAAATAATTAATATAAAAATGATCACCATTTCAGTCAGTCTCTGAAAAGCAGGACAACCTCGTGTCTTTACAATTTTTTGTGATCATTAAATATTAGGCATTTTTATTTTTATTTTTTAAATATTTTTATTAGGTATGCATGATTGCAAAATGTGTTTTGATGCATTGTACACAAATGGAGCACAATTTTTGTTTATTTTCTGGTCATAAGTGATTTAGAGTCACACCATATATGCAGTGATATATTAAGCAGTGAAATGTCCATCTCATATCACCATATTTCCTGCCTCCATGCATGCTCTCCCTTCCCTCCCATCTGACCAAAGTTTCTCCATTCTTTCTGTGTCCCTTCCCCCACTATAAACCACCATCCACTTATCAGAGAGAATATTCAGACTATTTATTGATTCTTGATTTTACTTTCTGTGCTATAAGTTTTGTCAAGGAAGTAAGTTCCTAAGCCAACATGATAAAACTGTGGCCCTACTTTTACTTCTACTAGTCACAGGTTTCTGGTCCAAATTCCAGGTGTTTTTTGTTTTGTTTTGTTGTGTTGTGTTTTTTATCAGTTTCTGTTAAATTTTGTGCATGTTGAGGGATAGGGATTTAGTTTCATTATGATGCCTATGGATTTCCGTTTTTCCCAGCACCATTTTTTGAAGAGGCTTTTTTTTTTCTCCAATGTATGTTCTTGCTGCCTTTTTTCTAGAATAAGATAACTGTATTTATGTGAGTTTTTCTCTGTTTCTTCTATTCTGTGCCATTAATCTACAAGTCTATTTCTATGACAATACCATACTATTTTTGTTACTATTGCTTTGTAGTACAATTTAAGGTCTGGTATTTTGATGCTTCCTGCTCTCTCTTGTTGCTAAAGATTGCTTTTTTGTATCTCTTATTTTTTTCAAATAAATTTTATAATTGCCTTTTCTATTTGTATAAAAATGACATTTATATTGTAATTGGAGTCTCACTGAATCTGTATGACAATTTTATTAGTATGACCATTTTGACAATAGTGATTCTGCCTTCCAAAGAGCATGAGAGAAGATTCCATTTTACTAAGGGCTTCTTCAATTTCTTTCTATAGTTTCCTATAGGTTTTATCATGAAGTTATTTCCCTTCATTTTTAAAATTAATTTTCATATTTTGAGGCTATTGTGACTGAGATACATTTTCTAACTTATTTTTCAGAGTATTCACCACCAATGCATAGAAATGCAATTGATTTATGGGTTTTGATTATATATCCTACTATTTTACTGAATTAATTTATTAATTCTAGAATTTTTAGTTTTTAGTTGGAATTTTTGTAACCTCCAAGTATAGAATTGTGTCATCAGCAAATAATGATAGTTTGAATTCTTCTCTTCCTATTTGTATATTTTAATTTCTTTCATCTGTCTAATTGCTATGGCTAGTATTTTAAGAACTATGTTGAATAGCAGTTGTGAAAGAGGGTATCTCTGTCCTATACCAATTTGTAGAGGGAATGCTTCCTATTTTTCTGCATTTAGAATGATGTTGGCCTTTTGATTAGCATAGGTAGCTCTTACAATGTTGAAGTCTATTTCTGCTCTCTCTAGTTTTTCTAGGGTTTTGAACATGATAAGGTGCTATATTTTGTCAAATACATTCTCTGCATCAATTGATAAAATCATATGATACCTTTAAGTCTATTTATGTGATAGATTATGTTATTTTATTGCCATATGTTGAACCAACCTTCCTTTCATGAAATGAACAAAACTTGATCATGGTGCATTATTTTTAAATATGTTATTTTATGTAATTTGCCAATATTATTAAGATATTTTGCATTTAATTTTGAGATATTGGTATAATTTTTTTTTGATGTGTCTTGGTCTGGTTTTAATATCAGTATGATACTTGCATCATAGAATTAGTTTGGAAGAGTTCCTTTCTTCTCAATTTTGTGAAATAGATTGAGGTATATTGAGGTCATTAGAAATTCACAGAGAATCCATCTGGTGTGTCATTTATGTTGTGCCTTGTGTGAATCTACCAATGAACTGGTGTCCTGGGGGATGAAGGTATGGGGCCCTTATAAAGGAAGATATGGTTTCCTGAGGGATGAGGTATGGGGTGAATGGCCATGGACTCACTCACCCACACACCAGGGGTAGGTAAAACTGCTCTGTTGGAGCAAGATGCTGAACCTATTTATTTCAGGAAGTGTGACACTTTATATAGGGTTCTCAGACCAATCATGGCCCTGAGGTTACAGCCAATGGGGTATGGCTTTATGTAAGGCACACAGCCAATCAGCAAGGGGTGAGGCTGAAGGCAGCCAATCAGTATGGGGTGATGCTGAAGGCATCCGATCAGCATGGAATAAGGGTGAAGGCAGCTAATCAGCATGGGATGATGAAAGAGGAGGAGAGGTGCTGAAGGCATCCAATCAGCACAAGAGGTGCTGAGGGCAGCCAATCAACATGGGGTAAAAAAAGGGGAGGGGAGGCATTGAAGGCAGCCAGTTAGCATAGGAGGCTCTGAAATCATGGAGAGAGCTTTTATACTGGTGCTGGAATTTTCTTGGTTGGTAGGTTTTTGATGGCATTTTCTAGTTCTTTGCTTAAATATACACACACATACACATACATACTATTTTTGGTTGTGGAAATGGAACACATTTGTACTCCACCACTGAGCCACATCCCCAGCTTTATTTTTTATTTCATGTAGAGAGAGGGTCTCACTGAGTTGCTGAGCATCTTGCCCTTGCTGAGGCTTGCTGTGAACTCACAACTCTCCTCTTTGTGCCTCCCAAAGTGCTGGAATTACAGGCATATGCCACCTTGCCCTGTGCCTTGTTTGAAATTGGTCTGTGTAATTTGTATATGTCTTCCTGGTTCCATTTGAGTAGGTCATGTGCTTCTACAAATTTTTCTGTGTCTTCTCAGCTTTCCATTTTGCTAGAATATATATTTTCAAACTTCTTTCCAATTAGGCTCTGTGATGATATTTCCTTTTGCATTTAAAAATTTTATAAATTTGGCTTTTACTCTCCTTATTTTATTTAGGGTCACTAAGGGTTTGTCAATTTTATTTATTTTTTCAAAGAACCCGCTGTTTGCTTTTTTTTTATTTTTTGTATTATTTCTTTGTTTTAATTTTATTGATTTCAGGCCAGATTTAAATTATTTTGGGTGTTCTAATTCTTATGTTGTTGGATTGTTTCTTTTTTCCTTGGTTTTGAGATTTAGTGTCAAATTATTTATTTCTTGACTTTATTTTCTCTTAATGAATGAACTTAATTACAATAAATTTTCCTCTTAACACTGCTTTATAGTGTCTCAGAGACTTGGATCTCTTGTATCAGAGTTTTCATTTACCTGTATGAATTATTTTTTATCTTCTCTCTGATGTCTTCTGTTATCCATGCACCACTCAATAGCATATTATTCAGTCTCCAGGTATTGGAGTAGTTTCTATTTTTTAATCTATCATTTATTTTTATTTTTTTCATTGTACTCAACAGGATGCAGTGTAGTATCTTTACATATTGGGTTTGTTAATACTTATTTTGTGGCATAATATGTCATCTATTTTGAAGAAGGATCCTTGTGCTGCTGAGAAAAAAAGTGTATTTGCTCATTCATGGATGAAATAATCTTTATGTTTGTTAAGTCTAAATTATTGATTGTTTCATGGAGTTCTATGATTTATTTATTTAGTTTTTGTTTGGAACATCTATCCAGTGCTGACAGAGTGTGTTAAAGTCACCAGGTATTACTGTGTTATATTTTATTTAATTCTTGTAGTTTAGAAGGGTTTGTTTGTTATACAGAGATGTCCCATTGTTTGGGGCATAATTACTTATGACTGTTATGTCTTGTTTCTGTATGATTCCCTTAAGAAGTAAGAAATGTCCTTTGTCCCTTTTCATTGATTTGGGTTTAAAGTCCACTTTATCTGATACAAGGATGGAAACCTCTGCTTGTTTATGTGAGTGATATGGTAATAATTGTAATAAGATGTGTAATCTTGGTAATTTCAGTATATTTTTGGTTTTTACCTTGACTTGGTTTTTTCTTTTATTTTTTTAATTTCATCTTTAGATATCTGTATTTTTTTTTCCCTTACCTCTTTTGTGTTGTGATCAATTGTTGCTTATATTTGCTCTCTTATGTCTTTGTTGGAGTGATCAATTGTTGCCTGTAATTTCTTTATTAAAGTGATCAATTTTTTTCCCTTTTGTTAAAGTGATCAATTATTTCCTTTCCTCACATAAGTCATTCTTCAATTTGCAGATTATTTTAATTATATACATTCTGAATTCTGTCTCTGACATTTCATCAACTGTGCTGTCAATGGATTATATCATTGTAGCATCTTGGTTTGTTTGAGGCACTTTCTTCCCTTGTTTTTTCATGTTCTTTATGTGTCTTCCTTTCTTACAGTGCTGATCTGAGGTTTTAAAATTTCTATTCTATAATTTTGTAGAGACCCTTCAGATTACCTGTACCTCATCTTAGAATTCACTTTCCATCCTCAGTAGGTGTCTTTAGATGGACACTACTATCACTAAAGATGGTAGTGGCAGTGGTGAAGGTAACTCAAGTAGCAGTGAGAGAGTTTCAAGATGGATGTAAAGACTTTTAGAGATTGAGCTAAAAGGGTGAGACTTGCAATGTTTTTGGGCTGATTGGTTGAGATGCTGTGCTGTTGCATGCTTAGCTGTGTCAGGCTGCTACCTCCAAGCTCTGTCTGTTTTTCTCCAGATAAAGTCTACTATGTAGGTAGAGCTATGGCAATGACTGCCTTGTCCCAAGATGAATACAGAAAAGGAGCAAAAGCTTGAGTCTCCACTCTATGCAGGGTGGTCTTAGGCCTGATTTTGGCATGGATTCCCTCAGTTTTCCCAGGTGGTAGACCTGGGCCTGGACCTGGGCTTGGACTCCCACTGATTGGCAAGGGTTCTTGCTCAAAATAATGTAAACATCCTGGGACTGAGCCTGAGTTTTCTCATGGTTCAGCAAATCATCAGGTAGTATTCATAGGCCTGTGCTTGGCTGGGCTACCACAGCCATCCCTGGAGGTGGTTCTTGGCCTGCTTGTGCTTCTACAGTTTGGAAGCACCTCTGTCACAGAAAGGGGATGGTCCTGGGCCTCTCTTAGGCCTTGGTTTCCACAGAGATCCAAGGAAGTGGTCTTGCACCTGAGTTTGTTTTTTCTGTGGTTTGGTGGACTGGCATGTAGCGGTTGTGAGCCTGACCTTTAAATATTATAAACTCACATGAGTTCCCTATCTTTTTAGCCTTCAGTTTTACCTACTTTTTGGAGGGCTGACACAAGTGTACACTTGAATTTACATTAAAGAAAGTAAACATTGTTTTTCTTTTACATGCCTATGTGGGAATGCTCAGGCTATTTTCTCCTGCCAGCTGTTTTAGGCCAAGCATGCCAAAACTGACCTTGTTCCCATTTATTCTTAAATCAGTTGTGATTCCTCAGAAATCAATCTTGAGGACAGTTTGAAGTCCCCTGTAGTTACTTTTAGGTTACTTCTCAATATCCCTTTGTGTAAAATGGTCATGTCAGAAATTTGGAGACTACATATCTGGCTCCTCTTGGAATATTCAGGTGTTTTATTCTCTAGTGACTCCCCTATTTATAAAATATGCAAAACAGGTTGGGTTTCTCTTTTCTAGGGTCCCCTTGATATCACTGTTTGTCATATAAAGTGATTATCCAGAGTTTCAGAGCCCCTTAGAGTAGTCTAATCATTCTATGGGTGATGGCTGTACTTAGAGGGCAAGGGCTGAATATTGGCTGATTTTTCATTGGCCATTTTTACTTCATTAGCTTTGATCTCCAAGTTTTTGATTTTTGACACCAGCAACCCAATTTCACCAGTCTTAAAAAGGAGCAATAGATTATAACTTTAATATCTATAGTTTTAGTTACCTCTTTTATTTTATTTGGGTTGGTATTAGTAGTGGAAGTCAACATTGCATGTTTTTTCTCTTTAAGTGATGGCTTATTTTCTCAAATTAACCTGAGAATTTATTTATTTTTTTCACTTTTAGAAATAGTGCCTTTCCTGCAACACCCAAACAAAAAAACTATAAAGTTTACAAAAATAAATAAATAAAATTATCAGGGGAAAATTATAGGCAGTTTGTGCAATAAGCACAAACTTTAAAGAGCTTTTAACTCTTTTGTGTAAAAGTGGTAAAATACTTTTATTTTATTTTATTTTTAAATATATATTTCTAAACAGATCAGGTGTTCATTATTTTTAAAGGATATTTAAAATTTATTTCTGGTGTAAAAATTAACAACATTTTACATACATCTTATTGATAACAAGTCCTGTCATGGAACATTAAATGACATAAATAAAGCTGTAATTAAATTTGCTATTTAAGTTGTAAATTATGATGTCATAAACTTCAGCTGAAAGAATACTGAGAGAGTTCTTTTCTATGCTTTATTTTTTTATTTCATTCTTTATTTTATTAATTAATTTATTTCTCCTATGTTCCCCATTCCTATCCCCCTTATGTATCAGCATCCACTAATCAGAGAGAATATTTGGCATTTGGTTTTTTGGGATTGGCTTACTTCACTTAACCATAATGTTCTCCAATTCCGTCCATTTACCTGCAAATGCCATAATTTTATTCTCCTTTTTGCTGAATAATATCCCATTTTGTATATGTACCATAGCTTCTTTAACCATTCATCTATTGAAGGATATCTGGGTTGCTTCCACAGTTTTGCAATTGTGAGTTGGAATGCTATAAACATTGAAGTGGCTGCATCACTGTAGTATACTCTTTTTAAATGTTTAAGGTATAGGCTGAGGAGTGAAATAGCTGGATCAAATTGTGGTTCCATTCCAAGTTTTTAAAGGAATCTCCATACTGATTTCCAGATTGGTTGCATGAATTTGCAGTCCCACCAGCAATGTTTGAGTGTACCTTTTTTACCACATCCTCACCAGCACTTATTGTTGCTTGTATTTTGGATAGCTGCCATTCTGACTGGGGTAAGATGAAATCTGAGAGTAGTTTTGATTTGCATTTCTCTAATGGCTAGAGACATTGAACATTTCTTCATATATTTGCTTATTGATTGTATATCTTCTTTTGAAAGGTTTCTAGTTAGCTCCTTAGCCCATTTAGTGATCAGATTATTTGTTTTATTGGTATTAAGTTTTTTGAGTTCTTTATATATCCTGGATATTAGTGCTCTATCTGATGTGTGTGTGGCAAAAATTTGCTCCCAGAATGTAAGCTCTCTGTTCATCTCATTGATAGTTTCTTTTGCTGAGAAGAGCTTTTTAGTTTAAATCCATCTCATTTATTGATTCCTGATTTTATTTCTTGCGTTTTTTGGAGTATTGTTAAGGAAGCCAACGCCTAATCCTATGTGATGAAGATTTGGGCCTACTTTCTCCTCAATTAGACCAGGCTCTCTGGTCTAATTCTTACGTGTTTGATCCACTTTGAGTTGAGTTTTGTGCATGGTGAGGGATAGGGGTTTACTTTCATTTTGCTGCATATGGATTTCCAGTTTTCTCAGCACCATTTGTTGAAAACGCTATGTTTTTTCCAATGTAGGTTTTTAGCACCTTTGTCTAGTATGAGATAGCTGTATTTATGTGCATTATTCTCTGTATCTTCTATTCTGTACCATTGGTCTGCATGTCTATTTTGGTGCCAATATCATGCCATTTTTGTTACTATAGCTTTGTAGTAAAGTTTAAGGTCTGGTATTGTGAAGCCTCCTCTCTTCTTGCTAAGGATTGCTTTGGCTATTCTGGGTCTCTTATTTTTCCAAATAAATTTTATGATTGCCTTTTCTATTTCTATAAGAAAGAACTTTGGGATTTTAATTGGGATTGCATTGAATCTGTATAGTGTTTTGGGTAGTATGGTGTTTTTAATAATATTGATTCTGTCTATCCAAGAGCCATGCTTTATATTTAAAAACCATACACTACAAGAACATGAGTGTACTTAATATACACAGAACTAATAGTTAGAATTCTAATAGTTAGAATCATCATTAAACAGAAGACATTGTATTAACTAGGTTTAATTTTTCAAAGAAAATTCAGATTTTATTTATCATTACAGTTTTACACAGTTAAGCAATATTAGAAAAATAAAAAAGATTCATTTATCTCCTTAAACATATAGGGTACAATGCTAATGAGCAGAATTGGACCTAGTTAAAGCAGACAAATATAAGCCAGTTTCTCAAAAGGCACTGAGGGCATTTTTTGTCAGATGCAATTATAAAAGAGCACTTACTGGTTAAACATATACAAACATTCATTTTTATTAACTTTTACAGAACATTTAGATAAGACTTAGAAAAACACTTAAGATGCATACTTACCTCTAGTCACATATATTCAGGTTATTCTTAAAAAATAAATCCTGGTCAAAACTGGAAGATATATGTTTCTCTAACATAGAAAAATTCTACAAATAATGTCCATCACAAAATTAATGTACATACATACAGCATAGATTCCAAAAATTAATCCCAACAATTTTAATGTATGTTCAGCAACAATTCTTATCAGAGCCTTTGCCCAGAAGCCTAATTCACATATTAGTATATTTAAGTAAAAAACATTTTCATCAATTTTATCCTCACATGATGGGGGTTTTTAATCATTTTTCTCTCATTTAAAACTAATTTTACTTATTTATTTTTGTCTGCTGCAATCATACATGGATTTTAATATTTAAACCCATGTGAAAAAAATGGAGAAAAAATCTGCAAGATCTACAGCCCTTTTATGTTTAATTTGTCTGCAGAAACATCAAACTGAGACCTATTTTTAAATTCCGCTTTAGTTCTCATAGGTAGAGAAGCTGAAAATCAGAGTAAATGTCATGATCTGCTTGCCCATTCCTATATAGACCAGGCAGCTTTCCTGAAAATTTATCCCTTTATCCCAGGACTGGTGTCCCTGACTCAGAACAGAATAATTTTCAGCTGTCTGGGGCAGGCTGAGAAGTAGTGTTCATAATGTCAGCACTTGGTTTAATAAATTTTTTTTCTAATTTTTTTTAATTGGTTGTGATGCTCACACATTAGAGGCAGTACCTTACTGCATAACTGAATTTTTGACTGTCAAGACTCCTTATTATTTAATTGAACATATGCCCATGCAAACACAATTCATCTAGGAGCATCTCCATACGTTCCCACCCTTCCCTTCCATTCTTCCCCATTCTATGCTAATAGACTGTGCTCTTGCCAAAGAGCACCCCTTTGTTTGTGGCCTTTGGATCTGATTGGTCCAAGAGTGCATTTAAGCTTCTATAGTTTCTAGAATAAACTGGTGTTCTTTGCTTCTCCTCACCCTGGCTGTATCCTCTTTTGTCCCAGGTATTTCTGCATCTTGCTGGGGTGAAGTAAATTTTTACCTACACCCCAGGGCCTGGGGAGATTGGCTCCAGGGATTGCCACCATCCAGAGAGAACCCTTTTCGTCTAGCCCGGGGAACCCTTCTCTGTCTTTCTTGGACTCCAACTCGTCAAGAAGCCAAGTGGCCTTCCCCCCATCAAAGCGACAAATGGTGACCCCAACGTGACATGATGTGACAGCCTCAACATGATGTGATGTGACAGGCTTTTCGACTCCTCTTTGCTTGGTGGGTAAGATTTCATGGCAATTCCCCTGTTTGTCTTACTGGTAAAGGGAACACCAGCTCATTTGTGAGTGTCTTTTGTGTTTGTCTTTGTGTGATAAGGTTAGCTCAGGGAAAATCTACTTCCTGGTTTCTCTGATAGTTATAAAGCATAGCCACTCCCTTGCAGCGAGCTACAATAATCCAAGCTTCCACACACACAGAGCACTGCTCTGAGGTACCAAGTTCCCCTGCAAATTGCTAGGCAAAAGAATAAAATAGGTCACTTTTGCTGCAGTTCTGCCCACCAGCCATTGTGCCCTTGGTTCCAAGTGGCATTAATCTTGCCTCGGTTACAAGTGGCGTTAATCTCACCTACCCTTTACTGGCTCCGCATGGCAAATGCCAGCCTGTGCCCTGCCCGCCCCAGCCAGGGATGGGGGCACTCGCCGGCAGTCAGGCCCCATGGCTCTGGCTCAGCCTAGCCAGCATGCCTGCTGGCGCTGCCAGGGCTCCACCCAGCCCGCGCCTGCACATGCCCGCCCCCGCCAAGGCCCCACAGCTTAGCTGCTCAGGCCAGCAGCCTTCTAGCAGCTCTACCAACCAGGTGCTGCCAGCCAGGTACTATGGCACACTGCCACTGCAAGCTGGTCACAGGCACTAATGCCTTACTCTGGCAAGGCACAAAGGCAAGTCACCTAGCAAAAACTGTTCCAAATCCTTAAAGAGACCCTGCCCCTTCCAGGGTGATGCATGACCCCACCTGCTAGAGGCCCTCCATGCCTGCTAAAACCTGTGCAGTACCACAGATGCCCCTAGGTGGCCCATGCATCTTCTGGCCTGCTCAGCTGTAAACTCTGTCCCTTGGCAGAGAGCTACTTGCTACTGCAAACCTTCCCAGGAAAAACTAAATAAAAGCAATGCAATAGAACTGTCCCACACAAACAATTTTTTTTTCTGCTCGTGGAGATAAAATTCTCAAGCTTGCTGTGCCCGCACCTCCTCTGGCTGAAGCCACACCCCCTGCCTCCAGGCAGGCCTGAGTCCCTCCCTGTAAGCCCATCAGCAGCACTCCCTGCTCAAACATAAGGAGAGCCACCCATCAGGCTTTCATGGACAATGCTTAATTTAAATCTGCCTCACGTTTTCCTTCTTCTCACAATCCAGGAACTTCTCCTGCCTCAGGTTCTTTCTGACCCCTCTGCCCTTTCCTCTCTGCTCCACCACCTTTTCTTCCCTCCAGGGGAAAAACACTTCTACGGGCATAAAAAGCAAGCAGGCAGAATCAGCAAAGGACAACTCTCAGGCCAGTGACCTGCAGCTAGCTGGCAGTTGATTTTCCACTGCCACAAAGCAATGCAGCCAGCTCCCAGATGGCTAAAAAGACCTAAAACAATAAAGATAGCTCACAGGCACATATCTCTTTCTCCTCCTCACCTCCTACTCTCTAAGGAAAAGAAATTTTATAGGCAAAAGGAACACAGATCCAACTCCTGCCTAATGTCAAGGCCCCCTACCTACAGTGCCGCTCCATTGGGGACAAACTCCTCCCATGGCACAATCGCTTGCCCTCCAACAGCAGCTTTCTCCTCCTTGCCTTGCAACCTCATCAAGCAACAGGGCTCACATGCCAGGATAAGAAGTTCAATAAGTGAATTTCTGCCACTAAGGAATTTTCTGATCATTATGGTGGAATCATTATTAATTCATGTACTTTGTATTCAGTTTTATACTAGGGAAGATATACCAATTATTTATTTACAGTTCATCACCTAATGCTTATGCAAAAAGGCAAACTATTTCAACATGTATAGTTAACACTTCAAGTATTCCTTCTAGCTTCAACACAGAGGTATACCTAAAATTTTAAAAATATCAATATGCAGCCATATATACAAGGTTTCTATGGTTATTTAGAAAAAACAAATTATATACCTCCTGGTCAATAGGAAAAAAAGATATAAATAATTGCACATTAAAATGTTTATATCTGTAACTATCATTGAAATGATAAGTATTTTCTCTCACTTAAATTGGCTGTCTGTTTAGCCTAAAAACTTTACTGGCTCAAAATCAGATTCCTGATTAACTTAACCCCTCTCTTAGAGTTACTTTGAGCTGCATTGCCAACCTAAGTCACTTCCTAAAGACTAAATATAATAATACTTTAAAGAAATATTGACCTTAGGAATTTGCCTTGAGTCACAACAGCAGCTTTTAAAACAAAAGCAAAATGGAAATGCAATTAAATGACACTGGCTTAATACTGTTAATGTCTTTTAAAGTTTATACCTTTAGATTATATATCTAACTTCAGTAAATATTCTACATGGGCCAAAGTTATATACTACAATTCACACTAAGGTTTCCTATAGCAACACATTCTCTGTACCTTTTGCAATGTTTTGTTATTTTATTTTACTTGGTTTGCACCTGGATGGTAAAACTCCATTTGATTTTGGGTTTTTCTCATGTTATAACATTTACATAGAGAAACTGATCCACGTAAATACTTTTCATGTCTTTTCCTCAATATTTAAACCACTAGTTATCATATCATATATCCCTCTCACGACAGCTCTGGACACCTCACTCTACTGGAAGTAGCAATGACTACACTGCTCATTATATGCTACTGCCCTTACAGGGGAAAAACAACCCATATAATTAAGGCTCTGAAGCAAGCAATGCTATTCATGGGTGCCCCATGGTCAATTAAAACAGACAATGGCCCAGCCTGTATCTCCCTCAGATTAAAAGAATTTTTAACTTCCTGGGAAATTTCCCATACCAAAGGGATTTCCTATAATCCTCAGAGACAAGCAATCATTGAGAGAACCAATTGCACTCTAAAGGAGATGCTTCAAAAGCTTGATTCTACTGAGAAGGACCCTTCTTTGAGATTGTTAGATGCTTTATTTACCCTTAATTACCTCACTTTTGACAAATAAGGCCTTAATACAGCAATCCCACACTGGGGTACATTTACCTTCCCTACCCCTCTTCCCTCAAGGTGATGGAAAGACCCCTTAACTCTTCAATGGAAAGGCCCAG
>PVHX01023990.1:0-24840 GCA_004024805.1 Geosciurus inauris
AAAGACCTACCATGCTCCTGGACAGGCAGAATCAATATTATTAAAATGGCCATACTACCCAAAGCACTATACAGATTCAATGCAATCCCAATTAAAATCCCAAAGGCCTTTCTTATAGAAATAGAAAAGGCAATCATGAAATTCATTTGGAAAAATAAGAGACTGAGAATAGCCAAAGCTATCCTGAGCAAGAAGAGTGGAGCAGGAGGCATCACAATACCAGACCTTAAACTTTACTACAAAGCAATAGTAACAAAAACAGCATGGTACTGGCACCAAAATAGACACGTAGACCAATGGTACAGAATGGAAGACACAGAGAGTAATGCACATAAATACAGCTATCTCATACTAGACAAAGATGCCAAAAACATACATTGGAGAAAAGATAGCCTTTTCAACAAATGGTGCTAGGAAAACTGGAAATCCATATGCAGTAAAATGAAACTAAACCCCTATCTCTCACCATGCACAAAACTCAACTCAAAGTGGATCAAAGACCTAGGAATTAGACCAGAGACCCTGCATCTAATTGAGGAGAAAGTAGGTCCAAATCTTCATCACGTGGGATTAGGCCCCAAATTCCTTAACAAGAATCCTATAGCACAAGAAATAAAAGCAAGAATCAATAAATGGGATGGACTTAAACTAAAAAGCTTCTTCTCAGCAAGAGAAACTATCAAGGAGGTGAACAGAGAGCCTACATTCTGGGAGCAAATTTTTGCCCCACGCACATCAGATAGAGTGCTGATCTCCAGGATATATAAAGAACTCAAAAAATTTAACACCAAAAAAACAACCCAATCAATAAATGGGCTAAGGAGCTGAACAGAAACCTCTCAGAAGAAAATATACAATCAATAAACATATATATGAAGAAATGTTCAACGTCTCTAGCCATTAAAGAAATGCAAATCAAAACTATGCTCAGATTTCATCTCACACCAGTCAGAATGGCAGCTATCCAAAATACCAGCAACAATAGGTGCTGGCGAGGATGTGGTGAAAAAGGTACACTCAAACTTTGCTGGTGGGATTGCAAACTGGTGCAACCAATCTGGAAAGCAGTTTGGAGATTTCTTAAAAAACTTGGAATGGAACCACCATTTGACCCAGCTATCCCACTCCTTGGCCTATATCCTAAAGACTTAGAAACAGCATACTACAGTAAAGCAGCCACTTCAATGTTTATAGCAGCACAATTCACAACTGCAAAATTGTGGAAGCAACCCAGATGCCCTTCAATATATGAATGGATAAAAGAAACTGTGGTACGTATACACAATGGAATATTATTCAGCAATAAAAGAGAATAAAATTATGGCATTTGCAGGCAAATGGATGGAATTGGAGAACATTATGCTAAGTGAATAAGCCAATCCCAAAAAACCAAATGCCGAATGTTCTCTTTTTTTTTTTTTTTGGTACTGGGGATTGAACTCAGGGGCACTCAACCACTGAGCCACATCCCCAGCCCTATTTTGTGTTTAATGTAGAGACAGGGTCTCACTGAGTTACTTAGCACCTCGCCATTGCTGAGCTGGTTTCAAACTCACAATTCTCCTGTCTCAGCCTCCCAAAGTGCTGGGATTACCAGTGTGAGCCACCACGCCCGGCTTCGAATGTTCTCTCATTAGTGGATGCTGATACATAAGGGGAGTGGGAATGGGGAACTTAGGAGAAATGGAGGAACTCTGGATGCGGCAGGGAGGAGGTGGGGGGAGGGAAAGGGGAATGGGTGTAGTAAAGATGGTTGATTGAGATGGTCATCACTACCCTTGGTGCATGTATGAAGACACAAATGGTATGACTCTATCTGGTTTGCAACCAGAGAAATGGAAAAATTGAGCTCTATATATGTACTATGACTTGAAATGCATTTAAATAAATTAATTAAATAAAAAATTAAAAAATTAAAAAATTTTTAAAAAAACAACAAACCATCGGTCAAATCAATGTCAATCTCAACTTCGTTTTTTAAATTCTTTCTTAGAAGCAATGTAATATTTTATTCTGATCATCCCAACAGGTTGGTACCTGCTGAGGGTTTATTGGACTTTCCATAAAGCCCTAGGGGATAATGAAAAATTTAAGCAAGAAAGCGATAAATTCATCAAAATTGCAAGAATATTCAAGGAAGAACAAAATTTCCCTAGTAACTGTGGTTGACCCTGATCTTTCATCAGGTGAAGTTTTATTACTTTAATATAAAGCTTCAGGCACAGGCTCCCAGGTGTTCTATTTTAGAGTGGTCAATGGGCAGCTGGTACATGTGCTTAGCATCACACTGAATGACGTGTGCTGACACACACTGTGTGGTGAGCAGCCTTACAGGAGCCATTTCTTCCAGCTGCAATAAGAACAATGGCATCAAGAAAAGTCACTTTATAATTGCAGGCTCTGCTCTCTAGGCCTGGGGACACTTGGCATTTTAAGAGGCAGTAAATAATGCCAGACACAGTGGCACATATTTGTAATCCCAGTGGCTTGAGAGGCTGAAGTAGGAAGATCTTGAGTTTAAAGCCAGCCTCAGCAACAGCAAGGCACTAAGCAACTCAGCGAGACCCTGTCTCTAAATAAACTACAAAATAGGGCTGAGGGTGTGGCTCAGTGGTTGAGTGCCCTTGAGTTCAATCCCTGGTACCCCCCACCAAAAAAAGGAGGCAGTAAATAATTTATGTCTAGGCAGGTTCAGTGATCTCCCTTCTCCCACAATAAAGGGAAGTTTTGCAACCATTTGAAAATTCACTTCAATGTTTCTTATGTATAGATGCATCTTTGAACTATCTATAATATAAACCTGTCTCCCTCATTAATGATGCATAAGGACTTTAAAAGCTCTTTGCTCAAGAAGATTGGTTCAACAATTTTGGTTAGACCAAATAGGAAAGACTATTCAGGAATTCCACTAACCAGTCTTGTGACAGTTCTATAAGTTTGAAATTTCTGCAGAATAAAAAAAATTTAAACGACTATAAACAGTAAATGACAGTGGATTTGAACTGATGTAAGAATGAATGCAGGTTATATGCACATATGAAGCAGAATTGTGCTTTATAGGAGGAAATATGATCACTCCAGAGTCAGGGCAGTGATAAAGCTAAGCAAGCCATCAACAGTCTAACAGTATAACGACTCTGGTCATAACACAGTTCCATGATTTGTGGCCTCATCAGAGTCTTGAGATGCCCATTTAGATCCCCCTGTACACTCTTCCTTGCTTCACTTCACATCCTGTATATTTAAGAATCTGGAGTACAGCAGCTTTACATTTCCCAAAAGCATTCAATTTAATCTCAATTGGAGTAAGATATTTCTAATTTGTTGGGGATGAGAAGCTACACTGGGTCTGGCCTAGTGATCCCTATATGGGTGTATCTGTCATAAAATACCAGCAGTTGTCTTTATGGAGGAGAGGTATTTAGGCGTGAGGACAAAGCTGCAGAGACTTAAGCCCCTCACAGGGTAAAAGCAGAGCATCGTATCACAAACGAAATAAGGACATTGCTCTGTCTTCAAAATGCCAACATCCACACTGAAACACTTTTGATTTTAAACAGGAGTACTTAAGTATGACTGATAAGATATTCCTTCAACAGTAATGTCCAGTTTTGCTTTTTCTCAAAAGCAATCAGCAACAATCGTAGATAAAAATCACTCTTTTGTTAATGGCCCTTATATTATAGTGAATCTTTACAATGTGTCATATGCTCTGTCAAAACATCACATTATTTCCTGTAAGTTTCACAATTTTCTGTACCAGATATTATTAGCCCCATTTTACAGGTCAGAAAAATGAGCTTCCTGGAGGCTGGCTTACTTGTCCAAAAACACCAAGTGATAAGAAACAGTAGAGGGGATTTCATATCAAGTTAAATCTGATTTCAAATTCATAATGCTTAACCTGTATACTAAACAACCTCTGAAACATGGACTTGATATGAACAAGCTTAGAAACTGCTTTATTAAAAGTTTCTTCAAGGAAAATCACTATCTAGATATTCACAATATAGTGCCATCCATGCAGTGGCCACGTACCAACTGTCTGGTAGCACCCTGACAATGAAATAACTAGTTGTAATAAATCATGCAGACTATTTAAAGCAAAAAATGCACAGCAGGGATGTTTTCATAGATAATCTAAAGTTACTAAGAAAAAGAAAAAAAGGAACTACTCTTCAATAATCCCTTTTGAAGATTTTGAAACTCTAGGTAAGGCCCATACTTCTTATGACTATAGAACAAAATTCACTGACAATTTGGGATAAATTTTAAAATGCAAGCTTTGCATCCTGTTTGTACTCAGCAATGCCAAAAACTTTATACCAACATTTTTTACTAAAAATGTTTTTTACTAAAAATGTTTTTCCTTTTGAGGAAAAACATTTAATTTAAAAACACTTAATTTAAAAAAATTTTTCCTTTTGAGGAAAAACATTTAATTAATAATTATGATTGGTATTCAAATTATAGCTGCATAATCCTTAGCAAGAACAGTGAAGCAGGAAGCATCACAATACCAGACTTAAATTATACTACAAAGCTATAGTAACAAAAACAGCATAGTACTGGCACCAAAATAGACATGTAGACCAATAGTATAGAATAGAAGACACAGAGATGAACCCACTTAAATACAGTTATCTGATACTAGACAAAGGAGCCAAACACGTACACTGCAGAAAAGATAGCCTGTTCAACAAATGGTGCTGGGAAAACTGGAAATCCATATGCAGTAAAATGAAACTAAACCCCTATCTCTCACCATGCACAAAATTCAACTCAAAGAGGACCAAGGACCTGGGAATCAAACCAGAGACCCAATGCCTAATAGAAGAAAAAATAGGCCCAAATCTTCATCATGTCGGATTAGGACCTTACTTAACAATACTCCTATAGCACAAGAAGCAAAGTCAAGTATCAATAAATGGGATGGATTCAAACTAAAAAGCTTCTTCTCAGCAAAAGAAACAATCAGTGAAGTGAACAGAGAGCCTACATTCTAGGAACAAATCTTTGCCACACGCACATCTGATAGAGCACTAATCTCCAGGATATATAAAGAACTAAAAAAAACCTAACACCAAAAAAACAAACAACCCAATCAATAAATGGGACAAGGAGCTGAATAGACACTTTGCAGAAGAAGATATACAATCGATCAACAGACATATGAAAAATGTTCAATATCTCTAGCAATTAGAGAAATGCAAATCAAAACTACTCTAAGATTTCATCTCACACCAGTCAGAATGGCAATTATCAAGAATACAAACAAGTGTTGGCAAGGTTGTGGGGGAAAAGGCACACTCATACATTGGTAGTGG
Organism: Geosciurus inauris; assembly: GCA_004024805.1. NCBI lineage: Eukaryota > Metazoa > Chordata > Mammalia > Rodentia > Sciuridae > Geosciurus > Geosciurus inauris. The sequence goes on from PVHX01023990.1 coordinate 5,328, forward strand.
GACTGCAACTTGGTACAAACAATCTGGAAAGCAGTGTGGAGATTCCTTAGAAAACTTGGAATGGAACCACCATTTGACCTAGCTATCCCACTCCTTGGTTAAAATATTTTAAAAAAGCATACTACAGTGATGCAGCCACTTCAGTGTTTATAGCAGCTCAATTCCCAATAGCTAAACTGTGGAACCAACCTAAATGCCCTTCAATAGATGACTGGATAAAGAAACTGTGGTACATATACACAATGGAATATTACTTAGCAATAAAAGAGAATAAAATTATGGTATTTACAGGTAAATGGGTGGAGTTGGAGAATATCATGCTGAGTGAAATAAGCCAGTCCCAAAAAACCAAATGCCAAATGTTTTCTCTGATAAGTGGATGATGATCCATAATGTGGGGGAGGACACAGGAAGAATGGAGGAACTTTGGTCACAGGGGTGTAAGGGGGGAGGGGGCATGGGGACAGTAATGATGGACATCATAGCCCTAGCTTCATGTATGACTGCATGTATGTTATGATTCTACATCACATACAACCAGAGGGGGAAAATTATAGCTGCATTTGAGGTCTGATATTTCAAAGAGGCTGATTACATGTTAAACACTAACCCCATCCCTTCATGTACTGATCCCATCTTAATCACTAACTTTGTCCCATCGTTTTAGAGTATTTCAGTTTCCCTAAGTTACTGAAAAATATCAAGTTTAATTAATGAAGCTTTGAAAGGGTCTAAAAGAACATAAGTTTAACAACGCTGGCCTTGGTTGCTGTTTTACTCATCATCTCCTGAAGGTTCTTCAGTCAGCTAACGTTGTTGAATTAGGCCAAGCCTTGTTGAACATTTGTTGATACTTGCCCTCAACAAGCTTAGAATGAAAGCACAAGATATCCATGAGTGGCTAGCTCTGACAGGGCAAGATGAAAATACACAACAGAGAATACAATAAACAAAAATTACTTTACTCTGGAAGAGTCTTTCTTACTCTACATGATTCTTCTCTTCCTTCCCATTGCCTGGCCCTACGTCCTTTGCCATAGGAATGAGCTTACCACCTTGACTGGCCAATCAGAGAACTCAAACTTCCCCCAAAATAACCAGGGGCTCAAGGCAGAGAGACATACTCCAAACCCAGACAATCCAAGACCTGCTGTGGCATACTGCTGTGAAAGAGAATTTCTTTCCTCCTGAGTTCAAGAACTGAACACACTGTGAAAATCTGGTGTTCCTGAGAACTACTTTTCCACCCCACCGGGCATGAGTGGAGGGTTTGCTTGGAGGAAATCAGAGCCAAGAAATAAACTGAGAGACAGATCTCTGAGACCATTAGCCCCACACTGTGTTCAGGCAGCTCAAGTACTGAGTTTTCAATTGCATGAGCCAATTGATATTTGTTTTCTTCACCCTTTTTATTTTGCTTCATTGAAGATTAAATTACCTCTAACATCAACATGATCCCTGAATGGACTTTGACTAGAGGGTAAACCTTTCTCCATCTCTCATGTATGCATTTGCTCCATGGGGAAGACAGAGAAAAGGACAATTACTTTTAGCTGGGAACACACCCAAGGTGTCATGAAGAGAATGGAGTTGGTAGTGAGCTAGTGTATCCAAACCTGTAAAGTGTAAGGACTTTCCAGAGGAGGAAAAAACAAGAACAAAGAAATGTGACGGCACCTGGTGCATCCCGTACAACAAATTTGTACAGAAATATAATACACAAGGAGTGTGGAGGAGAAGTTGAGGCTGGGAAGGTGTTTGAGAGGGACTGATAGAAGAGCTTAAATGTTTGCCAGATGGTCTAAAGCATATTGTGCAAATAAATTAAAATCATCAAATGTTTGGAGGAAAAAATCAAGATTTACCACCATTTTTAGATAGTCCTATTAACAACCTAAAGAAATCATTGAATTAGGAAAGATGGGGACAGAGAGGAATGCAGGATCTAGTAGTAGGGAGGCCTAGGGAAGGGATAAAAAGAGGCACTTTAGAAACAAAATAACAGGGCAAGGTGATTCATGTCGAATCTAATAAGTAGTAAAATTTTCTAATAAAGAACATTTTTAAAATGAAATCATGATCTAATAAAGTTTTGATTAAGCAGATTTTGATGTACGAAAACAAGATCTTTTAAAGGGGAACTAAACTTTGAGAATTGCTTAGAAATGATTCAAAACAGGCACATGTACTACACTCACTCTCTTACCAGGAAGTGAAACAAATTCACCTCTACATTTTTGTTTACAACATATTTCAAACGACAGAGAAAAGAGCTGGCATATGAGAAAAGTCACCAAATGAGCTGAGGGTTGACTGTTACATGCTGCTGCCTCCTTTAGGTTTTCATGTGGCCAGGCTCAATCTCCAGTAGCAAGATTTGTTTGTTTCAATTTCATTGACTTTGGTTCTGCTTTTAAATATTTCCTGTCTTCTAATGCTTTTGGTGTTGATTTGTTCTTCTTTTTCTAGGGCATTGGGTTGTAATGTTAGATTATTTATTTGTAATGTTAGATCATTTATTAAAAACAGAAAGAACTTTCTGTTCATTTATTAAAAGAACTTTTTAGAACATATTGCATAGTGTCCTAGAGATTTTGGTATGTTGTGACATTATTCTCATTTACCACTATTTTTTTCCTAGTTTCACCCCTGATTTCTTCTGCCATCCACTGGTCATTGAATAAGAGTTTTTATTCTCACAATTTTAGAATAAAGGAGCTTCTATTTTGTAACTTTTTCTTTTATTTCTAATTTATCCCATTATAATTTGATAGAATGGATGTTATTATAGGCTGTATTTTTTGTATTTGCTAAAATTTGCTTTGTGGCCTAAGATATGGTCCATTTTAGAAAATATTCCATATGCTGCTGAGAAGAAAGTGTATTCGGTCATCAATGGATGAAATGTTCTATATATTTCGGTTAAATCTACATTATTAATTGTATTTTTAGTTGTATAGCCTCTTTGTTTAGTTTTTATTTAGAAGATCTATCCAATGATGGGAGAGGCATGTTGAAATCAACCAGTATTATTGAGTTGTAGTACGTTTGATTCTTGAAATTGAGAAGGATTTGTTTGATGTATATGGAAGCTCCATTGATTAGGGCATAAATATTTATGATTGTTATTTCTTGTTGTATAATTAAAACAGGATGAGTTATACAGTATGAAATATTCTTTTTTGTCCCTTTGGATTATTGCTGGCTTAAAGTCTACTTTATCTGATACAAGGTAGCAACCCCTGCATGTTTATGAGATCCCTGTGAATGTTTTTTCCCACCTTTCAGTTGGGAAAGTAAGGCTTAGTGTATTGATAAGGTTTGATTGTTTTCTATACCTTTTGTGTATTTAGTCTTTTATTTGGATTTATGCTTTCACATATGCGCTCTTCCTCATCACACCTTTTCATGTGTCTCATGTCTCCTTGTTATCTTAAGGCTCTCCCTCAGGGGGTAATTTTTAATTCTGTTGATGTAGTAAAGGTAAGTATAGGCTACGTTAGTGACTATTCTAAACACACACTTGACTTTTTTTTTTTTTTTTGGTACTGGGGATTGAACTCAGGGGTACTCGACCACTGAGCCACATCCCCAGCCTTATTTTGTGTTTTTTTGTAGAGACAGGGTCTCACTGAGTTGCTTAGCACCTCGCCGTTGCTGAGGCTGGCTTTGAACTCGTGATTCTCCTGTCTCAGCTTCCCTAAGTGCTGGGATTACAAGCGTGAGCCACCGCGCCCGGTTTACATGCTTGACTCTTAACACCTGGATTTTCCCCTTATTATCTGAAAAAGTTCCTCATTGGGTTTTGGAGAAGAGTAATTATCTGTGGGTTTGATTTTAATGGTCTCATTTTTTATGTCACTGGATTCTTTTATTGTCCACATTTTTTACTGGTGCATTATGGTTGTACAGATTGCTGGGATTTGTTGATACATATTCACACATATACACAGTATGATAATACAGTTTGTCCTGTATCACTCCCCAGAAATTTCCCCCCTCCCTCCTTACTTTCCACCCCTTGGTTTCTTTCCTCTAGTGATCTCCCTATGATTTTTAGAAGATCCACTCCACCTTTGTTTCTTTTTTCCTCCCTAGCTGCTGCATATGATAGAAAACATATGAGCATTTACCTACTTGTTTCACTTAATATGGTGGTCTTGAGTTCCACCAATTTTCCTGCAAAAGCCATATTTCATTTTTCTTTGTGGCTGAATAAAACTCCATTGTGTATATATATGATATTTTCTTTATCCATTCATCCACTGATGGACACCTATCCTGGTTCCATACTTTAGCTAGTATGAATTATGCTGCTATACATAAGTATGCCTGTGTCACTGTAATAAGAAGACTTCAGTTCTTCAGGATAAATACCAAGAAATGGTACAGCTCGGTCATCTGGTGATTCCATCCATGCCTAGGCTTTAAAGGAGCCTCCATAATTATTTCCATAGTGCTTATATGAATTTTTTAATATGTTAATGAAGTAAAGGTAACTATAGGCTACTTTAGTGACTATTCTATACATGTGCTTGACTCTCAACACCTGGACTTTGCCCGTTATCATCCGCAAAATTTCCTCATTGGGTTTTGGAGTAGGATAATGAACTATGGGTTTGATTTTCATGGTCTTATTTTTCTTGGCCCTATGTTCTTAGTATTTCTGTTGACTGCACAGTCTTTGAAGGCTGAGCAATGCTTTCAGGTTCCCATCTCTAGGTGTATTACCTAGAATATTTCACAGCCTTGAAAACCGGCTCAGTTTTCAAATTCCAATTTTCTGGAATGTGCATTTTCCATGCAAGCCTGAAGACTAGCTTAGCTCTCTCATATTCATGACCACCAGACCTGCCTTACAAAAGATGCTTAAGGAAGTCTTGCATTGAAAACTGAAAGATAGCTATCATCATGAAATTCTGTGAAAGCATAAATCCCAATAAAAGAGTAAATACACAAAAGGTATAGAAAACAATCAAACCTTATCAATACACTAAGCCTTATCTATTATTCCGTGGTCACATGGCTCTATCTCTTATGGCTTGTAACTGGGAAAAACATAATGGGGAGCACAAGGGAGAGGAAATTGGCTCACATAGTGGTGGCTGGGAAGGAAATAAAAAGAACAAAGGGAATAGGGCTGGGGTCCTAAGATACCCTTCAAGGGCACACCTCCAATGACTTCACATCGTCAATTTAGGAGGCCCCAGCTCCTAACAGTTTACCACTTCCCAATGACAACATCAACTAGGGACCAAGCCTTCAACACATGTTTTAAGGTCCAATCAAGCCAGGCACAGTAGTGCACGCCTGTAATCCCAGCACTTTGGGAGGCTGAGATAGGAGAATCATGAGTTCAAAGCCAGCCTCAGCAACGACAAGGCACTAAGCAACTGTGAGACCCTGTCTCTACACAAAACACAAAATAGGGCTGGGGATGTGGCTCAGTGGTCAAGTACCCTTGAGTTCAATCCCTGGTACCAAAACAAAAAAAAATCCAATCAATAATATACATACCCAATCAACTAGTTTATATTTTGCAATAAATACTTCAAATGTTTTCAAATGAATGATGGATCCTCAGAATTTTGTGCCTCAACTTTAAGTAGCTACAATACTATTGCCAAGTTGAATGAAAGAATGATGGGATTTTTAAAAGTTCAAATTGATATTACTTTATATTTAAAATCAAAATCTGTATTGTTGCTACTATTCTAGTAACTTTATTATGAATGTGAATAATACTCAACACTCCATACTTAGTGAAGGACTAAATAGTCAAAAAGTCTTTAACTTTTATTAACTTTTTATAATAAATATTGATCATCATTTTTCTATGACATGGATCTCTGATGTCTCTTCACTTGTAGAACACTTTCATTAGACCAAGACAAGCAAAATAATCACCTCTCAGTGTCTCTAGACTCTCTGAACTAGTGCCCAAAAGAATGTCCTGTGAGTGAGATAGGCAAAGGGTCATTTTCCATTATCTCTTATCATCAGTATGATAAAAATCAGTACTTTAATGTTTTTCTTTAAGATCAATAGCTACATCAAAGAAGTTCATAGCTGGAGAATATTTTTGTGATAGGATATTTATTATTTTTTTTAAATATTTTTTTATTTTCTTAGTTGTAGGTGAACAGAATATCTTTATTTTATTTTTATGTGGTGCTGAGGATCGAGCCCAGTGCTTCACGCATGGTAGGCAAGCATGCTACCACTGCACCACAATCCCAGCCCCTGTGATAGGATATTTATAACTTATTTTTGTCTTACACAGTTATTTATATTAGTAGCATAAGATATTCTGCATTTTACTATACAAAATAAGTGTCTTTTACAGTCAAATTGAACTAACATATCTTGCATTTCTAAGTATGTTACATATAAATATCAAGTTTCAAACATACTACTACACTTCTATTGTGTATGTATCATTCTTTATAATGCAGGACTTTCTGAAAGATAGGACCAAGATCTATTTAACATTGTGAAATTCTGTATTCATTACTCCTCACAAAACTTTTACATGAAACTTTATTTGCTTATATTCAAAGCGGAGTTGATAATATTTCAGTTATTGCCAACTTCATTTTACTTTGATTCTACGTGTTTTAAAATCTTACATTTATACCTATATTTTTATTTATGTTTACACCTATAATTTTTTTCTAATTAATTGGTGGAAATTAAATGTGCCACTTACTCATTTCTTCCAAATTGTACTGACAACATTAAATTAGATTTGGCCTGAGGATGCCTTCATACTTGAGTCCTTGATGACAAACTAAAATACAATTTAGTAGTTAAACTGACAGCCTAGTTTCTTGAAAGGTATAGCTAAGGCTCAAGCAATTACAGCAGCTGAGTTTGTCCATTGCAGAGTTGTAATGGACAAAGCTGTCTCTGTAACCAGTGAGTTGCTTCTGTGCCTCACTTCAGTTCATAAATACCGCCACATGGCACTGCACACACTAGTTCTTGGGCCATGTTCTGATTCTGAGGGCTACCAGGTAAGCCATTAATTTCAGTATTTTTTTTTTATTTTGTTTCTCCCCTTGCTCAGATAAATTCCAGGTTTATCTAAGGGTTTTTCCTTTCAATATTAAATGTGAGATAAAAAAAAAAAACTAAGAGTTTATAAATTTTTAAATAATTAAGAGGGTGTGGTTTATGTTTATACCTATTTCTACCTTTTAAGACACACAGACTGGACATGTAGGTAGACCTGACCAGAGTTGGCACTGCTGAAACAGCCCTGCACTCAACTGCCAGGTTTGCTGTGGGGACCTTCCCCGCTTCAGTCCCACGCCCATCGGGCGCCCTCTGGTGGCCATGCCGCTCTAGTAGTTAGGATCCTTCTCTCCCCTAATGTCCCAGCTCACCACTGCAGCAGCGAAGGGACATAGAGGCTCCAAGGAAGCACGCAAACTTTGAGTTCTCCTGGACGGTTGGACAGCTGCGGTGACAGCTATTGGTCTGAGAGGAAAGAGTATAGGAGCCTGGTCACAGCGGTCTCTTCTCCCCAATGGCGGACCTGCTTACCCAGGTAACGGTCTGCCCTCCTCTTCCCCAGACCACAGCAGCATTGCTCTCCTTACTTTGGTGCCCAAGGATCCTGGAGTGCAGAAGCCAGCGCACGTCGCCTGAGGATGCTGCGGACCACGCCCAAGCCAACTGGCGTGATCCCTACGGCTCAGCCTGACAATGGCCTTCATGGCTTGCGTCTTCTGGGAGCCCACCACCTCTCCTCAAGCACAGATGAGCGCTTGCTGCCGAGAGCTGCAGGTAAGAGAGGGCACTGGAGAGGAGCTTGTCCATGGCAGGCGGAGGCATCAGGATTGGGAATCGTCACTGGGTGGAGAAGGGGCACCCGCTGGGTTAGCACCTGGATTCTGTAGCTTAACCCTGCCCCCACACCGCCCGCGCCCCGGCGTCTGGCATAACTGCCAGGACTGGTGGCTGTTTGTGGATCTCCTGGAACTAAACCGCAGGACTCCCAAAGGGCTTGGTGGGTTGTTTCTACAATTCCCCTTATTGATTCTGGGATCCTGAGCAGACAAAAAGCTTCTTTTACTTCTGACCCCCATCTTCAGGGGGCCAAGTTCATGGCCACCTTTGGCCAAAGCCACAGGCTGGACTTAGAATATGACCCAGCTGCAGAGCACCATTCCTTGTACCCTGGTGGCCTGCCTGACCAGGTGACACCCTCCAACCCCAGCACTGTCCCTGGCTCTCTGGCATGTTTGCTCACTTAAGTAGTCTGCCTTCCAAGGAAGGGGGGTGCAAACTGATCTCACCTGGAGGTAAGGAGGCAGATGTCTCAGGATCATGAGGTTGGTGACCCCACCTAGTGGCCAAAGTCTACTCAGACAAGGAGCTACTCAGGAGAGCTTGTAGGCCAGCCCAAGGGAAGACTTGCAAGTCCCCTCCCATTGTGCACTGCCTGGCTTCTGGTGACAGGGCAGAAAGAGGGTTGAGCTAGTGAGCACCTGCACATGTGAGAACCTGGCCCCTGGGGACAGACATCTCCCAGACATGCACCCCAATGTCCTACTTGCAGCTACAATGGAGGAGGCTAATGTGGAAGGCAGGCCACCCAAAAGGCCTGAATGATCTGCAAGAGAATGAGTTTTGAGCTGAACCTCCTCTGTTTGCTAGATTACCTGGAATTGGAGGGCTCCAGGTTGCCAGCTGCCTCCCCAGGCTCAGGGTGCCCTCCTCCAACCTCACTATCATCACCTGTCCAAAAGAATCAAAAATGGCAGATTTCTTTCCAGGATTAGTTGGGATAATCCTAGTAAGCCCTCATTAATCTTCCCAGAGTCAGTTTCCAACTGCCATCACAAGCTTTTCCAACTTTGTTAAAAAACTTTGCAGGAAGAATACTTGCAATCCCAGTGGCTTGGGAGGCTGAGGCAGGAGAATCAAGTTCAAAGCCAGCCTCAGCACCTTAGAGCTGTCTTAAGCAACTTAGTAAGAACTTGTCACAAAATAAAAAATAAAGCACAATCTGTGGATGTGAGTCAGTGGTTAAGTGCCTGGGGGTTTAATCCCTGGTACTAAAAAAAAAAAAAAAAAATGCAGAATGTCTATGGGTAAGGACTTGGATGGGGAGGCTAGAGGGCCAGGAAACCACTTAAGTGCAGGGCCCTCCAGTAACTGGCTCTAAACTGTGGATCCCTGAGGGATGTAGGCCCCTGTTGAACTGGAGGGAACAAGGGTAGGTCTGCCTGGCAGGATTCTGGCGGGCATTGGGTACATAGGGCTAGTTTAGTTGGGGTAGGCACAGTTGGTCCTGGCTGGGAAATCAGGGGCTGGTATAGCCAGAAGGGGCAGCAGGGCCCTCAAATCTAGCTGATACATTGGCAGCCCAGCTGGTTCGGGAGATGGAGGCCTGTGCACTAGGACCAACAGCCCTTGTCCCAGGACCTAAGTACAGCTAGCCTCCTCTGCCAGTCATTGTCTGGTCCCAGCAGAGAGACCCATGGATGATGGTCCATGCCACTGGTTTGTGTGCCCCTGAATCTCAGGCTTTGGGCTCCCTAAGGATCTAGAAAGCCCTGAAATGGGAAGCAGCCCAGGACCAACATTTATATATCTGGACAGGGAGATGCCCTGCTGACTCAGCTTCTCAGATTTCAGGGTGAGGCAGCCTTGGTTTTCAGAACATTCTTTCTCCACACAACCAGGACCTCTCTCACTGTTGCAGTTATCCTTTCCTTGTGACTGAAGAAAATAACTAAAGGCTGTCCGTCTTCTCATCTGGACTGACCCCTGGTACCAGAATCAACTTCCCCCTCACACATTCCATTGCAGGAGCCTAGGGGACCAACGAAGCTGTGAAGACAATATGGCCAGGATGGGTGGATCCTCTATATGCTGAAGGGGACAGCTTTGTTCTAAGAGGCTGCAGAATGACAGGAGTCATCCCTGTATTTTCTCTCTACATCTTGATATCCCAGAAAGAATCAGCTGTCACATTTGGATAGAGCCCTATCAACCTGGGGCCACAGAAGTGGAAACAGACTGAAAAGCAATTTGCTGGTGGATTCCAGTAGTTGAGTATTGCTACTAAGGCTAGGGGAGGGAAGGTCAATGGCTTGTCTTAACACCATCCTGGGACACTTGATGGGAGGGGTCAAGAAAAGAGGCAGGGCTCCTGGGTAGCTACAAGTTCTCATCCACATGTTCATGCTATGTTGGTAGATGAAGGGAAAGGTAGAGCACAAAGGGTGATTTTCAAAGGTTGAAAATTTAGGGGATTTTCACCTTGCATTTCTGGGCATCAGTCACAAAAAAGATCAGATTCAGTGGCTCTAAGTGCTTGTTTCACTGTGTTCCCCAAGCCTACAGTATCTTGACTGAACTCTCCTAGTTCAGAAACTGCTCCCTATAAACCTCAAGAGTCACTACAGCACACCAAGTGTGGAGAATACTTTGTCTAAGCCACTAAAAGACATGAGTGTTTGTGTTCAAGACCACTAGGTGGTTCTGCATGTTAGCGGGGCTGAGAATCATCAATGCCACAGCAACATCACAATTTCAGGAGCTAGACCTCACCTAGTCCCCATGAGGAATGCGGAGCCAGTTTCACAGGTGATCTTTCTTGATGGGAAGGAGAGAGAGTGTGCAGACGCTTTACCTTGAAATTTCCACATTCTTGGGTTCACCTGTAGAGCAGCTTGCAGCTGGGGTGCCAGTTCCTTAATCTTGGAAAATAGTTTTCCCAGTTGTTGATTGGACCTGATGTCCTTCTGAGACATGGAGGAGCATCACAAAGCCTCCCCACCAGGCTCCTTCTAAAAGGAATCTAAGCACTTGAGACAGTAAATGCATCCACACTTCAGATACATGGATTTTTCAAGATAGGCAAGGCCAATGAGGTATCTGCATATTTCTCGTAAGAGTTTTGCCACATCTCTGGGCTGACAGTAGTTGGAAGTGAATTTCCATGAATTTAATGACTATTAGTTGAGACACATGACAACTTTGATATTTGAGACACATGACAACTTTGATAACTGCATATATCAAAGTTGTCATGTGTCTCAACTAATAGTAATTGGCAACTTTTTATTGCTAAGTCTTGATGATAAGAGTATTCATAGATTTGAAGTTCTAGGTGAAAAGATAGGCACAGATGGATACAGTACTTTGAACTAAGGAAGAGAAAGGGTCTCTGCTCCTGTCTTAGTAGATCTGACTTGACACATAACCAGGCATCAGAAGCAGTGAAGGTGTTGTCATCTCATTATGACCTAGGGACCCCTAGCAACTACCATGGATGCAAATACATCCTCTCAGCATCCCCTGAACTGAATCCACCGCTCACTTCCTACCACTGCCAGAGTGGGGGATCCAGGTTGACAAACACTTGGTGAGCATCCTGAAAGTGAGTACTTACCAATTTCCTCCCACCCACTCTGTCCTCACTGTCATTGAGAGACATCTGGCAAGGGAAAAACAAATACACAATAGTGGACTCACCTGCTCTACTGAAATCTCACATCCTCTAGATTCCTTAAGGGTAACTCAGGTCAAGTGCCAGGGACACATCAGCACTTTCTCTTTGGGAAATCAGCTCTACTTCCCTGAGCATGCCCACCCCTGCCTCCATAAATTAAAGAGGTTATGATATAATTGTAGCAGGGAAAGGAGGTTTCTATTAGGGATCCCTATGCAGTTGACAGAAACCTTCATAAAATCCTAAATTTCACAGGACATTTTTCTTTAATATGAAGACATGATCAATTGCCTTCCATTGTTCTAGGTTACACTTAGCACACTAACTTCACAAGTGTTTTATACAGATTTTTCCACGTTTAGGGGGGGTTATGGTTTACATGAGAAAGTGACTTTGATGGACTATTTGGAAGAACAGACTCTATTTTTCATTTGCTTAATGAAAACAAAATGATTGTGAAGTTTCTGAATGAAGCCTCACATATGTTTCCTGACACCTGTCGCTTCACAATATTATCATCAGCCAAATTAATTCCTTTATTCCTCCTTCCAGTGTCATTGAGGACCTAGGAACACCTGGATGTTTTGTTCTATGTATTAGGAACAAAACATCTTATATATTTTAAATTTTACAATCATATCCATTCTTTCTTTATTTATTTACTTATTTATTTATTTTTGGTACCAGGGATTGAACTCAGCAGCGCTGAACCACTGAGCCCCAGCCCCAGCCCTATTTTGTGTTTTATGTAGACAGCGTCTCACTGAGTTGCTTAGCGCCTCGCCATTGCTGAGGCTGGCTTTGAACTCGCAATTCTCCTGTCTCAGCCTCCCAAAGTGCTGGGATTACAGGCATGTGCCACCACGCCCGGCTCATATCCATTCTTTTGCCAATATCCACAATGTATCTTCAAGCAGCAAAAGTCACATCTTTAAGTAAACCACTTATTTGATCCACATTGTGGACATAATAAATATGTCATTGTTCTTCCACAGTGTCTAATGGACATCCAGAGAAATCTTGTAAAAACATCTGTCTGAGCCTATCTTTCCAATCTCTGCTTGGACAGGAAGTGTAAGAGTTAGAACTCTTCTGCACTAGCAGTGGTCCCATCCCTACAGAAAGCAAGAAGTCTACCCACTAAAAAGTCAAATCCATACCTAGCATAGGACACAGCCCTTCTCTTCCTTTGCACATCCTTCCAAAGTCTTTCATGAGAATATTCACACCATCATAATAAATGAAAACTGACACTTGTAACTCACACTCACCAATGGCTGTGTGAACAAACTCACAGCAGCACACCCATATAATTAAATACTACTCATCAAAGTGAAGAAACAGGCAGTTAAAACAGAAAATGATGACTTCCTTTCAAAATCACTATGCTTGATGAAAGGGAGCAAAGAGGCCACATAGTTTGAGCTTATTATACATATTTCTAAAAATTAAGGAGACCTCTAAAGTGATGGAAAGCAGATTTGAAGCTGCCGGGCAGTGTAGAGGGCCACATGGGGAAAGGTGGACAGCAGGACACATGAAGGGGCAGGAGGAAACTTACATGAGTAAGAGATAGGTCCCTTTTCTTAACTGGTTCAATATATTTATGGAAATATGAAGCTTAAAAATGTGTGAAATTGTATTCTTTGAGTATGGGTAACTCGTGATGTGTCAGTTTTATTCACACACCTACATTTAATGAGCAGGGACATTAGTGTGTTCTGACAAAGTATACCACTCAAAAAGGAGGGCTGGTGTATGAGTGAATGTCCCCTGAAGCTTACCCCTGCATGCTCGCATAAAGGAGGTTATTTCATCTAAATTTCACTGGGTCATTTTCCCTGGGATCCAAAATATTTGCATAAGGTCAGGCTCCACACATTACCATGAACACATGCCACTTCTTTCTCTGACATCTCATCAGAGAGTAAGGAAGATACATGAACAGTCAGAAAAAATAGAAAAATAAGACTTGGGCATGCTTACAGGCATTCTCGCTTCATTACACTTTGAACTGCCAGGCCTTCCTTTGAAATCTTATTGGAAACCTTCATGACCACCTAACTCCAGCATCCTGCATTCCTGCAGAACTAGCACCACGTGTTTGAAGCCAACGTCTGCCAGCATCTCATACCAAGCCTCTGGGAACCATAGTTGCTGCAGCCTTTGAATGGCTGATGGACTGAGCATGGAGAAACCAATTCCTAATGGTTTCTCTTCTCAAAGGAATTTTTACTTTTATATCATATGAAAATGAATTGGGTATGATCTTGCCAATTCCTGACATGCTCTTAAACCATTTCTCCTATTGTCTCTGTGTAAATTGTTTAGCATGTCTTTAGTGATAGTAATGCATTAACAACCACAACTTCCTAAAGCCGAGTTTTACTCCAACTTTTCTGACCACAATGCAAGTTTATACTCTTCCTTCTGCTCTTTATTATCACTATAAACCTGGATAAAAACTGCTAGCAATATTCATACTGCCTGAATGCTGTGCTGTCTTAAAATTTCCTCCAACTGATCAATTAGTACATCACCTCCAAATTCAGCCACACAGTGACAGAACATGAGCATACTGTAGACAATATCTTTGCCAGAATGTAACACAAATGCCTTCTAATCCCATTTCCAATACAGTCCTCCTTCTCCTCTGTAACTTCATGAGCACAGTCTTTCCTATTGACAATCCTAAAGCATTTTGGTCTTCTAAGCCTCCACCAGCATCACATGATAAGCTTCGCTTATAATGTTCAAAGTTTGCCAGCTCTACATCTCGAAACTATTCAAAATTCCTACCCCAAATAGCAAAAGTCTCCAGAAATTCCTCAACCAAATGGTCAGATTAGTCAGAGCAGGGAACTTACCTCTTGGTACCAATTTCTGTACTGTGGCTTTTTTGTCACTATGACCTAAAATAAGAACAATTAGAGGAGGAAATTAGAAGACAAGAACAATTAGAGGAGGAAAAATTTATTTGGCTCACAGTTTCAGAAGCAGTCCATAGTCAGCTGAGTCCATAACTCTGGGCCCAAGATGAGGCAAAATATCATGTCAGAAAAGTGTGATAAAAGAAATAAACTCAGAACATGGCCACCAGGAAGCAGAGAGAGAGCAAGCCCATGTTGCATAAAATATAAACTCCCAAGGCATGTTCACACTGACCTGTTTCTTCTAGCCAACCCCTACCTCCCTATACTTATCACCCAATTAATCCCTATCAGTGCATTAAAGAACTGATTAGGTTAAGGCTCTTATAACCCAATCATTCCACCTCAAATCTTTTTGCATTGCCTCACACATGAGCTTCTGGAGGATACCTTATATTGATACTGTAACACCTGATGTTGGTCCTGTTCCAATATGATTTGTCCTGAGAAGACTCCATGAAATTCAGCCTGAGAACAATGAAAATGGTCTCTGGAGTGGAACTATAGGTAGCCAGGATAATGGAAAGTGTTTGGATAAACTGGGTTAAATTTTGCAACTGTTTGTGGAGCAGCAAAAGGACATGCTCTCCTAAGGGCCACACAGTGCATGGTGGTGGTGTGGTGTCTCTGCTGCCTATTGCATCACTGCCATCACCACCCAGCTATGACCTCTTCAGGACCCTGCACTGCAGTGATCTAAATGCTGCCACTTCAGCATCAGGAAAGGGAGGAGGCAGGCTAAGGATAAGGTGTCTCTGCTGCCTATTGCATCACTGCCATCACCACCCAGCTATGACCTGTTCAGGACCCTGCACTGCAGTGATCTAAATGCTGCCACTTCAGCATCAGGAAAGGGAGGAGGCAGGCTAAGGATAAGAGTTGGGGCCATGGCACCTGATATACATGGAATAAGCCACAGGCCCTCTGGAAATATGGGGAAGAAAGGGACGGGTGTCTGTGTTGGTCACTGCCACGATATGCTCCCAACTGTTCAACTGTCAACTACGGTGGATTCACAACAGCTGGCTTGGCTACCTGGCTGTGCAACATGTTAGACTGACAGTCACAAACTACCCTGTTACACAGCCAGATAGCCAAGCCAGCTATTGTGAATCCTGTGAAACCCTGGTATGGCTGGGTTGTGGCTGCTGCTGCCACTCCTGCGTCCCTACAGGACACTTGCCCACAACTTTGAGAATGCTGGGTTTAAGATATCTATGCAAACCATGTCCCACCACACTGCCAACTGCTGCTTCTACAGTTGCCTAGAAGACTCTGCTTGACCACTGCAACAGTCATGGGTACTGAGCAGGTTTCTAGTCCACAAGTACTCCACATGCCCCCATCCAGAGTGGAAGTACTTCTGATTTCCCCGCTTCTTTATTTGAAGAACACCTCTCCCATACATAACAGCCAAGACAGGTGAGCCCAGCAAGCCTGTGCAGACAGGCATGACAGTGCAAAATGTAGATCAGCAGGCAGGTGACTATGTTCATGAACCCACTCTTCAATCTATATGAGCACAATTCCTCTCATACTAAGTGGAAGAGGGAAAATGTGAGTATACCAGGGTGTAAGCAGAGTAAGACAAATAGGTGCCCACATTCTCCAGTGCCTGGCTCACTTTTTTGTGACATAGGAAAAAAACAAAAACACTGAGGGGAGCTCTGCAGAGGCTGCTATTGTGTGAGCACACAGGTGGAGACAAGAGGATGGTACAAATCCATGCACTTCAGTGAAGGAGTTCCCAAGAACACATCCCAGGGAAGAGTGCACCGTTCCATAGCTGCTCCTCCTGCTTCCAGGCTGAGCTTCAGCTGCTTTATCTAGAAGCAGACCCTGCAGGTGGAGATGCCACTGGAGAAGTTCAACCTCTTACTCTGTATAGACAGACACCCACTCTGCCTGTCCATCCCCCAACTCATCAGGGCTATGGTCAGTAAAATCACTAGGTGTGGAAGGACAGGGACAAACATGGCATTATGAGTCTCCCCAGCTCCTCATGCAGGCAGGACTGCCCACTTCACCCAGATTTGCAGACCTGTGAGCAAGCAGTCTTGGCCTCAAGCAGAGGCACTATAGCTTCAATGACCAGCTGGAACACATCCAAGTCCTGCAGACCCTCAGCTGCTGCAAAGCCCTCTAGGACCTGGGTCATCTCCTGGCACCATTTCTCAATTTGAGGATTGAAGGACTTGTTGTGTAAAAATATACAACATATCACTTTTTTCACATATGCCACAAGTCAATCAAATCCAGCACCCGCCCAGTTCAATGCAGTACTCACATGGAAGGGCTAAAGGAACAGGATTGTAGGTTACTTATTTTCCCTTTTTTACCCTTTTGTGACTGAGAATCAAATAATATAAATACAGCCAGTTTTAATGGATATTCCAAAGCAGTGTCTTTTGGGTCTCAGAGGTGCATTCCTATAATCCCACTGACTTGGAGGCTGAAGCATGAGAATCACAGTTTGAGGCCAGCCTGGGCAACTATAACTCAAAATAAAAATGACTGGGAATGTACCTCATTGCTAAATTGCCCAAGGGCTTTTTAGTTTGAACAAACACACAAACAAAAAAAAGTGTTTTATATAGCCCTTCCAATGCTAGAACATACCACCATGATAAAATTTGTTATTCCACAGCATTATTGTTTTTTAATTGACAAGCACACAGATAGCCAGGTGTGGTGGCACATGCCTGTAATCCCGTGGCTCAGGAGGCTAAGGAAAGACCAAGTGAGTATATGTTCCTCCTCTTCCTCCTCTTCCTCCTCTTTCTTGCCCCACCCCTCCACTAGTCCCTTCCGCCAGCAATCCCGTTTGCATGGGTTAGCCCATAACTCTGGCAAGAGGGTGTCTCACACCACTAGAGCCAATGCATCTGCAAACCTGATCAGGAAATCAACTGTCCAGCTGACATTACTGCCAATGGACACTACTCCCACACGTAAGGATGTGATTTTTCGATCTTCATTGGGGATCTAACAACAGATCCTGCTCATTCTCCCAATCCAGGACCCTAGGCAGTACCAGCAGACTGCAAAAGGACCAGACTACACTGTCCCCCCTATACATCAGGTTTCACAGCACTACCCCAGCGTGAACTGTTCCTTGTCCCGCAAACCACTCCTCAGCCCATATCTGAGAGCACAATCTGCATAGGGCAGGTGGCAGCATGCCCTTAACTCAGGGCATCGCTCCTTCTCAGAAGCCCAAGCACAGCAGGTGAGGCACTGACCTTGAGAGAGGGTGTGTCTAAAGGCAAGGCAGAAACCCCGCAATGGAGAAGTGGGGTGGAGGGGCCTGGAAGGATCTGAGTTGCCCTCGGGCTGTGCTTTCAGCACCAGCAGCACCGTGCAGCAGCACCGGGGCTTGCACGTCCCAGCATCTCCGCCCTCCTTGATGGTCCCGAGGAGATAGTGGGTGTCCAAGCTAGCACCGTGGGCTAGGAGATTTGGGAACCATTACCCAGGACCCAGGAGAAAAGTGGGATCTGGCCGTAGTCCCAACTCCACACATAGTGGCCCCTATGTGCCATACACCCACAAGGAAAGGGTCCCCAAGAGCTAAAAAGCGCAGCCAGGAAGTAGACAGTGGGCCCCGCCCTTTGCCCTGGGGGCCTTCTCTTGACCAACCGTTCTTCCCCGCGAGATCCGTGCGCGCCCCTTCTCTGTCACCCGTTACAGCCATTCATCACAAGAACCGGACTCAACAGTCCATGGTTGGCCAACGGAAGTTGGCGTTGTCCAAGCTCAGCTCCCTCGGTCTCTTCTCTCCTCTCTGGATTGGACCCCCCACCAAGTGCCCTAAACGGACAGTCACCTCAGCAAGCGCGGTTGCGGACCATCTGGCCTGTCTGCCTATCTCCAGCCCATCGGCCTGACCTGCCAGGCTCCAGCTCCTGGGCGGGATCACCCTGCTGCCCCAGCGTCTGCCATCGGCCTTGCCTGAAGACACATTCACCATGTTCCCCTTCTTCGTGTACCTTGCTCAGCTGGCTGCTACACAGGCCTTCTGCTGAAGACGTTGCACTCCACTCTGGAGATCCGACCTCAGGCCTCCTGAGGTGGGGAAGGGGAGGATGTCGGTTCAGGAGAAAAGCGCTGGCAACTGGGGAGGTCCCAACCCTCCAGAACCTCCAGATCCATCCTCCCCAGGCCTGAATGATCCTCCAGCCTTCACCACCTAAGCAAGTCCATCAGGCTGAGATGCCCAAGATACCTGTCCACATACCTCATTTTTCCTCAGAAAAGGAAACAGACCTGAAGGCTCAAGAGCAGCCACATGAACTGATGGCAGCAGCAATGGCCCCGGCTATGGGGACACAGGAGGGAGAGGGGGAAGTGAAGGAGGAGGAGGGGGGTAGCAAAGAGACAGATATGCAGAACAATTGGGAAATAGGTGCCCCTAGCAATGGGGAAGTAGCACCCTCCAAGCCTCTGAAGACACAGCAAGACCTCGCTGTTATGGCACCTAGTCCTGAGCTTCAAGAGAGAAACACCATGCAAGAGAGGGACCAGATGTCTCCAGTGAACTTCTCCTCTGACAGCCATGCTGCCCCCAGGTGGCACAGCTCTGCTCTAGGTGTACTGACTCTGGTGCAGCCTGATGCAGAGGCAGCAGTACTCCCTGAGTGAGCCCCAGGCTGCTGCATGCTGCCAGGCAAGTGGGTAAAGCAGGGGTTAGATGCAAACCTTCTGCCTAGTTCTCCAGAGTCCCAGAGTTAGGAGAGTGGATGCAGGAGGGAAAGTCTTCAACTAACCCATGAGGGAACTGTTTGCCACTCATAGCTGCTAGCCAGAGGCCCCACAACAGAAAGAGACACATGCCAATGGCCCTGTAGCTACCTTTGCCACTGCCAGTGGAATAAAGGTGAGCTGCCACACCTCTTAAGCGTGCTCTTGTTTCTATGGAGGAAGACTTAGGAACCCTGCAGAAGAAGAATCTGTCTCCAAAGAAGAGTAATATCATGGAGGATGACATAGAGGCCTTGGAGGGTAAAACAGATAATGCAACAGGCTGCACCACCACTCTGCCTGCCCCTTCTTACTCCCCACCTGTGGCCCCTACATAGACTGTACACCCATGACTCCACCCACTGTTGCCTCC